>KZ819859.1:2420-36551 GCA_003144235.1 Violaceomyces palustris | reverse complement strand
GGGGGGGGGGGGGGGGGGGGGGAGAGAGTGTGGATGCGCTAACCGTGCGAATCAGTCACCTCGGCAGTGAAGGGATCGACCGGAAGGGATCTTCGAAACATTGGGTTCCTTGAGGGGGAAAGAAAGGAGAGACGGAAGGAGAGAGAGAGAGAGAGTTCAGTGAACCCAAGCTAATTCATTTCTTCCTGTTGGTTCCTAACGATGATCCCCAGGAATTGGTGGGGGGAGGGGGGGCGGGGGGAACGGAGCAGGTGATCGACAAAGAGGGGGGGAAGAGTGAGGGGATGCTCTTACTAAGAGAGGTAATTTTACCCCCCCCCCCCCTTTTCTTTCCTATCTTTCTTTTTTTTTTCCATAAAAGCATGGGGAAGCACCAAGCAGGTTTCAAGGGCTCAACGTTTTGGGGAAGTTGCATGGGAACTTGAGCTTGTTTGTTTAGGATGGTCGGTTGTTGGCGAGGGAGACGGGGAAAGGGGAAGGATGAAGAAGAAGGAGAGGGGAGGAGAGGAGAGAGCTGACAGACTAAGGCGGACTAGACATGGTTGGTAGGAGTAATGATGAGGAACCAGAGGAAAGTTGAAGCAGCAAGGATGCGAATCTAATGAAATGAGAGCATGGATGCAAGGGTGGGAATGGTGGTGGATGTAGGAGCGAGAGAGTTTCGAGGCAAGGCCGGCGAGGTTCTTGGGTTGCAACCCAGAGGACGGAAGAAGAACGAGGAAGCGAAAAAGGGAGGAAGAGAAAGAAATAAGGGACAAATTAATTTCTGCCACCCCAACCATCGACATCGCTTCCGAGCTGGAGGTCAAGCAAGCTCCTTGAGGTGGTGAGGTGCGGAGAGTGGTATTGTATGTCATATATGCATAGGGACACTAATTGATTTTTTTTGTTTTTTTTTTGTTTTAGCATGGCCATGATGATGACTGGAAGTGACTCTTCTGTCTGTAGTGTAGACGCTCGATGCGGCCTGCGTCGATCGATCTTCCCCCGACCTCCCTTCTCCCTGCTGACTACAGTACACCCTCCTCTCCCTCAGAACGACCAACCACGACACTGCAGAACTTGCCCTCTTGAATCATGCAAGGTTCGGTCGCTTTCTCTGAGAGAGGGCTTTTGTTGGTTTTGACGTGGAGGGCGAGGAAAGATGATCATCTGGGCGGCATGGAGGCCACCTCGCATCGTGGAAATGCTGTCGGAGAGGAGGCGGAGAGGAGACAAGGTTTCGGAGTCGGAATCGAGCACCGACAACAAGACCTTTCTTTGACCCCTCACTCCATCGTCGTCTCCCACAAACTCTCTTGTCTGAGACCAGTGCGGAGAAGGTTGCCATCCGAATTCACATCCGTGGAGCCAGTTGCAACGCAGTGATTCTCGGTCGAGCATCTCGATGCCATGCTGGAGACCATCTCCCAGGCGGCCAAGGTTTTTTGGATCCCAGCTCCGCACAACTACCCAACCCCCTTGTCCCATCCCCTTTTTTCCCTTTTTCTTTGTGGACTCGACCAATGAGCCCCTCTCCCACCGGAAAACTACTGCCTGGATGGGACGGTGAGGACGAACGGGTCCGAGTACTTTTCACCAAGACCGCCTTTTCGATCGAATGCTAGCGTAGGACCAACCCGCACGTGTTCATGCTCAATCTCATCTATTCAAGGAGGGAGAGCTTGGCCGGCTGAGAGGGGGGCGAAGGGTCACAGGTCGAGGAGCGATTGTGATCTGTGACGAGTAGGTTGCCGCACTTGCGTATGCTCTCGAAGTGTACCATCTCAGTGCATTGCCATCCTCATCTCCCGGCATCATCCCATGCTTGCTTACCAAGATGAGACAGGAAGCTGAGACAACGGGGAGCGGCCACGTTGAGAACGAGATGGCGGTCAGTCCCTTCCTTACCCTCCTCCCATCTCTCTCTCTCTCTCTCTCTCTCTCCCCATCCTCGGATGCGTGACCTTGTTATGGTGGGACTCAATGCATCGACCAAGAGCATCTGGCCGTTCCTCTCTATCTGGCAGCCACTCCCGCTAGCTCTCTCTTCCACTCCTTGCGCTACCCTAAAGGGGACAAGGTTCGAGATGGAAGGTCTCAGGGGCGACGCCTGGAGCGAGACCATAAAACATGTGGAAGAGTGGCTGCATTCAGGGCACAGGAGGCAAGATCGTATTCCACTCGCGATCAGTCCCCTTCTTCCAGCTCCTCGCCTCGTCTGGATGGGGACGCAAGTGAACCCCTCGACCCCAGCAAACAGTCATCCCGACACGAGCAGAGGAAGGGCGAGTCAGTCAGCGATCTCCTACTCGACTCATTACTCAGCCTCCGCCCTGATCCATCCAACTCTGAACGGAACATGGGAAAGCCAGAGAGCATCGCCGGATTGGGTGGAGGGAGAGCGACGCAGGTGCAGGCCTTGGAGGTAACCACCAGATTCAGTGCAGCATTCAGACCGATTCGCCCGATTGCCCCGATAGAGGTTCCTGAGCAGAACGACGTTCAAAGGTCACGTTGGGTCACATGGGAAGGAGTGTTGGAGGGTGGTCCATGCGCCGTCACGCCCGTCCTCCACTTTCCTTCTCGCCAGTGTCTCCACCAAGGAAGGCGGCGGGGTCACCAGAGACCAGCTTTCGATCACCCGGAGGTGCCCGTTCCTCAGCTACTCGCTTGAACATTCACAAGGAGAAAGACAAGCTTTGCCCTTCGACATCCCCTCTTGCCTCCATCTCCAGCCCCCATTCCCAACTTAAAACGCTACCCTTGATCGTTTTTGGAGAGCTGTAGAAAAATAGAGAGAGAAAGAAAGAGAGTGCATGCTACCCGTCAAGGTCAAGTCCTTTCCTATTTCACGCTCCTTGCTCCCTTCCTTGAGCAATCTACGGTGCCTCCCACCGCAACCGTCTCCTCGACGATCTCTTTCGTTCCGAAGTGGACCAGCGATATCCCATCGGCCTCTCTCTACCTGCTCAGACTTGAAAATGTCGACTGCCAACCTCGAACTCTACGACGAGAACCTCCGGTCCCTCCAAGCCCCAAAGTCGTCCTTGAGAGACTTTTACCCAAAGATCGAGCCTTACGACTCTGGTATGCTCCAAGTTGATGCCACTCACTCGATCTCTTGGGAGTGGAGCGGAAAAGTGGATGGTTGGCCAGTCGTTTTTCTTCATGGAGGTCCGGGTGGTGGCACATCAGGAGATGACAGGGTGAGAGGTCCAGAGCCACTTTCCATCCATTCCGCAAACTTCTTCCTGGTCTTTGCGTCCCCCACCCTTCCCCACGAGTGCATACATGCTTGGGACAATATTGACTACTGATGCGTTCCAAAAACCTGCCCGTTGCACACGTTTCCAGCGCTGGTTTGACCCAAGTCACTACAGGGTCTTGACTTTTGATCAGAGGGGAGCAGGCAAGTCGACCCCTTCGGCGTCTCTGGAGAACAACACCACTTGGCACCTGGTCGCCGACATTGAAAAGCTTAGGGAAAAGTTTGGAATCGAGAGGTGGCACGTTTTTGGTGGATCGTGGGGATCTAGTGGGTTTCAGCCGGGTCGTAGCACATGGGGTGCCATGCTGCCCTTTCCAGCTCATCGGGTCTGTCCGCTGACCTTTCCATTTTTGTGTGCCCACTCCACCCGTAATTCGTCTCCCCCACAGCCCTCTCACTAGCCTACGCCCAGACTCATCCAGAAAGGGTTTCCGCCCTCATCCTCAGGGGAATCTTCACCTTGAGAAAGTCGGAGCTGGACTTTTTCTACCAGAACGGAGCCTCTCACATCTTTCCCGAGCAGTGGGACCTGTACGAGGAGATCATCCCAGAGGAGGAGAGGGGAGATTTCGTCAAGGCGTACAACAAGAGGCTGACTGGGTCGGACGAGCAGGCAAAGCTCCTAGCGGCTCAGAGGTGGTCAGGCTGGGAGAACGCCACCTGCAGGCTCTATGTCGACGGCGAGCAGCTCAAAGTGAGTTGCCCTTCGCTTGAACCATTTTTCCCCGTCCAAGGGTAGCTTGATGAAGCCATGGAGGGTCGCTTCAATCAACTGACTCCCTTCGCTGGTTCATCTTGGCCCCAAAAAAAAAAAAAAAATTGCAGAAGGGCGAGGAAGACAAGTGGGCACTGGCGTTTGCCAGGATCGAGAACCACTACTTTATCAACAAGGGATGGATGGAGGATGGTCAGCTACTCAAAGCTGAGAATGTCAAGAAGATCAGGGATGCCGGCATTCCCGGCGTGATCGTCCAGGGGTGAGTAACTGGCCATTGGGTCCCTCCCAAAAAAAATTTCTCCTCCTCTCTCCCTCTCTCTCTCTCTCTCTCTCTCTCTCTCTCTCTCTCTCTCTCTCTCTCTCTCTCTCTCCCCCCTCCCATCGCTCCATGCGTCTCCCACTCTCTGACCGTTTCCTTTCTCGCCCACCCGTTTGAATGCACGCTTCAATCAGCCGCTACGATGTCGTCTGCCCCGCCAAATCGGCCTGGGATCTGCACAAGGTCTGGCCCGAAGCAGAGTTGCACGTTGTACCGGACGCAGGGCATTCGGCCAAGGAGAGGGGCATCCGCCACCGTAAGTGGAATGCGTCACCTCTGCACTCGGATATCTACTGTTCTATGCGCATACTCTTTGCTGAACGTCCGGTTTCACATCTGTTTTGCCTTCCTCTTCATCCGACCCTTGTTCTCCTCTCGTCGACCTGGCCAAATCCACACAGATCTCATCGAAGCGTGCGACAAGTTCCGCTCGGCAAAGTGATCAACCCGTCTTTGCAAAAGTCTTGCCCATGTTCGTACGATCAATGTTTGCATGCATCAGATTCTGTGACTGCGCTCTCTCCCCAGTCTTTGTCCACACTCCTGTATGTCCGTGCTTGTTAGGCCAAGTCGAGCGGAGGTGTGGGCTCTATCGATGGGAGGAACTTTTATCAAGTGCGCGCCGTTGATTACGATTTCCTCTTGCTCGTTGGATCGTGCGAACGGAGAGGATTGGGTTGCGAGACCAATCATGGGTTGATCCCAATCGGTGTCGGGGATGGGAACAAAAAGAGAGAGAGTGGGGAGGTTGGGGGTGTCCATCGTGTCATGAAGCTAATGAGCGATGGCTGATGTAGTGTGACTTGACAATGATGGTTGGCCCGGATGGTGCTCGCACGGAGCAGCGTCGACGTGGAATGGGAGAGGGGGAGAAAGATGGAGTGGGAGCGAGGGAAGGAAGAGAGGCTCACCTTCCACTCACCACTCACCAACTCACCCCTCACCACTCATTCGCCACTCACCACTCGCCGCCACTCGCCACTCGCCAGCCATCATCCTTCGCCCCCCCCCCCCTTTTTCCGCCTCTGCCTCATTTCCTTGTCACCAGGTGAAATTGACCTCATCTCATCTCTTTCCCCTTCATCTCTTACTCTCTCGTTGGCTGACAGAGGCAGCCACAACAGAGAGAGACAGAGACAGACCAGAGACAGAGTCAATTCTACTGGGGTGCTGCTGCCTTCTCGACCTTACCTCCCCTCTCCATCACCGAGCCGCACACACAAAGAGTTGCATGCATCCTTGACACGAGACAGAGAGGCACGTTTTTGAGCCTTCTTCTCGCTCCCTTCCGCCCATCAAGGTGACACAAAATCGCTTCACGTTCGGAGACATTGAACCTTCATCGCATGGCAAGCATCCCGGGTCCTACCTGGGCCTCCTCCGCCAGGTGGCCACCAGCGAGGCGGCCCAACCGTCGGTGCTCTTTGTCGTCATCCTCATCACTTTCCTCCAAACCAAGCTTCGGTTCGCAACTCCTCCTCGCCCTGGTCCTCCTATCGACCTTGGCTGCCATCGTATCCATCGATCCTGTCTCTGCCCATGAAGGAATCCCGACGTCGCCACTCTCGCACTCACCCTCACCTTCCTCTCTGCAGTCCAGACCGGATCTCACGCCTCAGCAGGCCTACGAAAAAGCCCTCTCCTTGCTCCGATCCACCATCCATACAAAGAAGCTCAAGGAACCTCCCACTGCACCGCTCAAGTCCACCGAAAAGGACGGCTCATCCCCCGCAACCACTAAGAAACGCCGGGATCGCGAGCACAAGACTGCATCGCCCTCCTACTGGCAGGTCTTCAAGTCCCTCACCCCCTTGGGCTCCATCTTGAAGAGCTTTTCCAGGATCCATGCCTACTTGACCAACCAAGATGTCCAAGCCCGTGGAGCCATGTACAGGTCATCCCGAGCCCCTTCTCAGATCGTGGATGCCCCCGGTGGTCTTAATAGCCTCGAAGGCTCTGTCGGAGATCCCATCAATGGCCCCTCCATAGGCGCATCCAAGGACGAACTCAAGTGGCAGAGCGCAAGGCCCAAGATGCTCTGGCCGGATTGGGAGCACCTCGGTGGAAAGAACCTCGTTGCCTCCAGTGGCATCGACAATCCTTGGGACATTGCCATGTTTGGGCCCTTTAATGGCGGCCTCGGCGAGGTGGAGGAAGAGGACGGGGTAGAGGACGAGCGCGGGCCGCAGAGTCCGAAAGGTGGCGATCCGAATGTTGCGGGTGAAGGAGACGGAAAGAGCGCCACTGTGGTGAATGGGCATCCACTCACTTCCCTCTTCAAGCGGAGGAAGATCAACTCGCTGAAAAGAGTCTCTGTGAGCAAAGAGATGAAGAGGAGGAGGGGGGAAGCCATCCGGCTGCTGGAGTGGGCCGGCTGGGGAAGGAACGACGTGGATTGGGAGCATGCGGCCGAATCGGGTCAAGATCCCGCTGAGCTCATCGCCGATACCTTGACTGCCATGGGCCACAAATCATTCTCCAACTCGTCCAGTAGGATTGAAGCTCATTCGGATGCCCTGTGGGTTCTTGCTGAACATTCGCTGTGGGGAACCCATGGTGCCCGACCAAACCTGGCTAGGGCGCGAGCTTGCTACCAGAGGTTGGCGGATTTAGGTACATCCTTGGACGGTAGCAGGGCCGGAAACGCTAGCGCCCACGCGAGGCTGGCTTTCCTGGATGGAAGCGGCTGGGAAACGGCCGAACTGAAGAAGCTCGGTCGCTCGAGGAATCATGATGCCACCCCTGGTGAGCAGGCCAGTGGCCATCCGGCATCGAAGGATGATCCAAGGTCCTTGGACAGGGATGCTCGAGAAGTGGATTCGTCTTCATCCGCTTCCGCCGCCTCCTCCCCTCCTGCTCCTGCTCCGTCTGCTTCCTTCCCTTCTTCGCGTTCTGCTCCTCGAACCCCATCTCGGTGGGAAATCTTCGAGAGGATGAAAAGGGATGATGGCTTGAGGCAGGCGAAAGCCTTGCTTCACTACAAGGCTGCAGCCGAGGCCGGCGATGCCTCAGCCCAGTCGGCGCTTGGATTCCGTCATCTCTCTGGGATAGGAGTGCCTCAAAGCTGCCCAGACGCGTTGAAATGGTACGAGAAGGCGGCTCGGCAATCCTACGAGAGGTTCCAGGCGGGACCCCCTGGTGGTCTGACCCTTCCCTACACAAAGCTCAGGCTCTCAGATCTCAACGGTGGGGCCTTCGGACCGGGTGCATCAGCCGCCTCGACAGGCCAGGCTGCCAACAAGCCAGCCATCTACGCCTTGCTTAACAATCAGCCTGGCTTTAACGGCGATCCCAAGGGCATGGAGGATATGCTGGAGTACTACACTTACCACGCTGATCACGGCGACGCTAGGTTCATGTTGATTTTGGCCAAGGTGTACTACCAAGGAAGCATCTGGAGCCCCGGCGACTCGGCCGGTGCAGTGAAAAGGGATTTCGACAAAGCCCTGGGTTACCTCGATCGGATAACTAGACAAGTTTGGCCCTTGGATGCAGGCAGCGTCGCGAAAGGGGGACCTGCAGGCTGGAAAGCAAAAGCCGGCCAGAAGGGCGAGGATGTCAAGCTCTCGGTGGACGACCTCCTCTTGGCCCAGGCGGGCAACGCCGCCGGCATGATTGGGAAAATGTACCTCCGAGGCGAAGGGGTCAAGCAGGATTTTAGCAGGGCTTGGGCCTGGTTGCAGAGGGCCGCCGATACAGGCGATCCAGAGTCCTACAACTTGCTCGGAGTCATGTTGAGAGACGGCCTCGGTGTCGAGAAAGACATCAAGATGGCGGTCTCGTACTTTGAATCCTCCGCGGCCGCACGCAGCTCGGAGGGTTGCGTCAACCTTGCAAAGATCCACATCGACATGCAGGATTACAATTCGGCCATGAAGTTCCTGGATTTTGCGATCAGGTTGGGCAACGCGTACGAAGCCTACTACCTGGTCGCTAGCATCAACGCCAGGTTCGCTCGCCAGTCCGGCGAAGTGGACAAGTGCAGGTTGGCAGTGGCGGGCTTCAAATACGCCGTCGAGAGGGGGGACTGGGAGGATCCCATCTTTCACAAGGCGGAGAGGGCCTGGAGGAAGGGCAAAAAGGACATGGCCGTGCTGGGTTGGGCCCTGGCCGGGGAGTTGGGTTATGAAGCGGCTCAGAACAACGTGGCTTGGATCCTGGACAGGGACAAGCGGAGGCTTAGGATCCCCTCGCTGGATGCAGACGAGGACAACAGCAGCGACAGGTTGGCCCTCATCCATTGGACCAGGAGCGCGGGCCAGGACAATGTTGACGCCATGGTCAAGATGGGCGACTACTACTTCAAAGGGATAGGGACCGGCAATCCGGGCAAGCCCGCTTACGACAAGGCCGCGGCATGCTACAGCGCAGCGGCAGACCGTCAGGTTTCGGCATTGGCCTACTGGAATATGGGCTGGTTGTACGAGAAGGGACTGGGCGTGGCGAGGCAAGACTTCCACCTCGCCAAGAGGTACTACGACATGGCCAAGGAGATCAACCCCAAGGAAGCCTACCTGCCGGTCATGCTAAGTCTGATCAAGCTCCATCTCAGGGCGCTCTGGGCGACCCTCTTCCGGTCCGACTCTTCCGCTTCCGCCATCTCGCTCTTCTCAAGCTACACGAACAGCAATGACGACCGGGAAAAGGCTTACACCGAAGCGGAGGAGCTGGCGTTCATGGAGAGGAAGCAGAAGCCCTCGTCCGGTCAAGGCCTCTCCAAAGAAGCTCGAACAGGCGGTCAGGATGGCACCCGTCGTCAGAAGGAGCTCAAGGGGTCTTCGGACTCGTCCTCAGTCTACAAAGACATTGAAAAGGCGAGGAGCGGCGACGGTCTTGGCGATCCCAACGACCCGGAAACGTGGTCCTCTAAGGGAGCGCGCGGTCTAGAGCCGGATCAGGGGGAGGATGAACACCTGCTTTACGAGGAAGGAGTGGGTGCCGGTGTCGGGTACGCGGAGATGGAGGATTACGACAACCTGATCGAGGGGGGCCTCTTGGTCGCTGGCTTGGGCGTCTTGGCCTACCTGGCTTACGTCAGGCAGGGAGTCCAGATGAGGCTCGAAAGGGAGAGGAGGGAAAGGTTAGCCAATGAGGCGAGGGGCAGGGATGGGAACAGGGGCGGCGGCGGCGTCGACCGCAACCTTGACGGTAGAAGCAACCGGGGCCGTGGGGATGTCGATGGCGTGGATCAGGGACGAGGCGATCCGGATCCGGGGGGCGGCGACGTCGGAGGTCGAGACGACCAAAGGGGCGTCGGAGGGTACGACTGGAGAGGTGAACAGCACCCCTGGGAGCCTCTCCAAGGGGTTGGCAACCATCTGGCTGGGATCTAAGCCCCCCTTCTTCTTCCCCCGAGCGTCGTCGCGATTCAAAGAAACCCGAGTGCAGAAAGAAGAAGTGGAAAGAAGTGGAAGGGAGGAAGGAATCAAGGAGTCTGTCGACCAAAAGTGTTTTCCTTGAAGGGAAAGAGGCGGCACTGTAGCAGGGAAACCACATGACCCAAGAATCCTCTCGAAGACAGTCTGTCAATAGAATACGTCGAAGACAAGATTTCCGATCGGGCCACGACCGACGTCGTTCAGACGGACATCGGAGGGACATGCTACAATTTCCTCACACGAACCTGGCTGAATGGCCCGTAAATCACTTTTGATTCTCTCGATTCGGCGGTCAAAGCACAATGTATGAATCACGCGGTGTTCTATTCACGATGGGGTCTAATGACGAGGCTCAGGCTGTTCCTCGAACCCCCCCTTTCCTGACCACCAGCCGGAGACTGGTTTCCAGATACCCGAGCCACAGGTGACTACAGCTCAGGATCAGTCTTGCTCAAGAATGACTCGAGCTCCCCTGATTCTTGAACCACTCATTGAAATCCAAAATGACCTTGTCTCCATCCTTCTCAAAGTCAAACGAGCCTGATTCCTCCTCCTTCTCCTCGGACGAGCCAGATTCAATGAAGGGGTAGTTCTTCCTTACCAGTCCATAGCTGTATGAGAGCATCGGGTCAATCTTGTTCAAGATGATCTTTCCCCTTTTAGAGAAATCGTACCACAACTCAGGGTCGCCTTCGGTGAGTCTGTAGATCATCTTTGCCTCTAACTTTAGGATCTGCGTATTCCCCCTCATCAGCTGGAGAAGCTGGTTGGAGAAGGGGTTGTTGTACATGGCACTCCTGCTGTTGCCAGCCATGCCCCTGAACTCTACCCCAGTCAACCTGAGATTTGCAAAAGGCTTGGAGAGCTTTACCTCCATTTTGTCTGAAACCAGGAGGGGCTCATCGCTGTCGGATCCTTGATAGTGCAAATTGATGTAGGTGTAGACCAAAGGGTTCTCATTAATACCCAAGTGAGGATTGGGAGCCCCCATGTTCAAGCTGGCCACCTTGGGAGCAGTCAATCTATGACTTGTTTTATTCTGCGTACCATGTTTGTGATGAGCATGGATCCAAGCCTCTGCGCATTCCACCTCCTCCTTGGTCAGATCCCTGACTTCCAATTTGATGGGGTACTTTTTTGCGTCAAGGTGATCAATGGGAAGACCCAACAACTTTGCACTGTTCAGTGTATCGCTCCAATACGCTGCTGAGACCAGAGAGAGAAAGAGGGTTCTTGCAAAGAAAAAGAGAACAAGGAGCTGGGCCGCTACCATCTTTTCCCTTTTTGCTTGGACTTGGGCAATAGTTTTTGACAAAATTTGTTGCAAAAAATCTGCTGTGGAAGTGAGAGGGTATGGGGAGAGACAGAGATTGAAGGAGAAATAGAGAAAGGAGTAGGAACAGAAAATGTAACAGAATTATAAATGGAGAGAAGGTTAGAATTGAAATGGTGATAGCCAGAGAAAATGAACAAAATGAGATCTGAAACTTGTAAATTTCTTTGGAAAAATGGAGAGAAAGGAAGAGATGCTGACACTCTAGTCAAGGAAAAGATGACACCTTTAAAAAAGGATTATCAGGTCTCTAAATAAGAGCTAAAGGAAAATGAAAAGGAAGGAAAAAGGGATACAGGAAATAACCCATAAATTGAATCAACTTTGTCTCTGAGAGAAAAGTCTTGAAAAGGAGAATACAGAGAAGACACAAAAAAATACTAACTAAATGAGTTGATACTTGTTAAAATGCCTTCTTAAAGAGCAAAAAGAGTATGCATCTAAGGATATCTTTTAGGTACAATAGTTTATGAGACTCTAGTTAAAGATGACAATTATAACTAAAGAATCAAAGAATGATACAATGTATGTGAAAAGAATATAAAGGGCAAAGGGAAAACACCAACGGGTTAATTGATGACATAGTAAAGTTTTTAAACTAAATTAGCATCTACCTAATTTAGTGTGACTCAATAAAAGCTTTCAGTTAAAACGAACTTTGGAATTGTATCAGTCTCTTTGGATTAAATTCATTAAAACCATATATGATCCAGGTAGTGTGATCAAGGGACAACTAGTGCAAGGACCAACCTACAGATACATCAAGTTCTCAGTGCCTTGGGACACAATCAGAGGAGTCAGAAGATACTAATGACAATGATGAAGAATTCCTTGTTATTTCCATATTGCGACAATAGTGAATTACCCTCTATTTATGCCTTCTAAATGTATACACTAGTGATGATGGTTCTGATCATTGTTTGTCATGCGGGCTAGGGGAAGTAGTGAAGGGATTGCCTATTTGTGTCTTAAGTTTATTCCTGTCATTCTTCACTGTTGCTGTCTCCCGTCAAGTACATAAGTACTGAAAGCTGACAGGGAAAGGGAAGTTGAAAATTGAAAACAGAGCTGTGCATATTTCTTGCTTGGATAGGTGTAAATAATATCTATCTGAATTAAAGATTGCATACCTTTTAAGGCTTGTTTAGGACATCAATCTTAACCAAAAAATATAAGAGTGATGTGTGATGTCATTTATGAAAAAAGTGTAGAGAGAATATAGGGAAAATGAGCAGTAAAAAGGAGGAGTAGGATAGGAAAGTTTCCAGACTAATTTAGTACCAGACTAAATTGGTACCAGCCTACTTAAGTAAAACTCAGACAAAAATTTGGACTAGAATGACCTTTGGAACTGTATAGGTCTAGTTGAGTTCAAGTATTTTTCAACTACTAAATTGACCTAATTGAGTTCAATTATAGTTTAGCTAAAGCCACCACAGCTCTGGATCAGTCTTGCTCAAGAATGACTTGAGCTTGCCTGATTCTTCATCCAGTCATCAAAATCCAAAATGATCTTATCTCCATCCTTCTCAAAGTTGAACGAGCCTGATTCCTCCTTCTTGTCGGACAAGCCTGATTCAATGAAGGGATAGCTTTTCCTTGCCAGTCCATAGCTGTGAGAAAGCCTGGAGTCAACCTTGTCTAAGAGAATCTTTCCCCTTTTAGAGAAATTGTACCACAGCTCAGGGTTGTTTTCAGTGAGTCTATAGATCATCTTTGCCTCTTGCTTTTGAATCTGCTCATTCTCTATCATCTGTTCAAGAAGCTGTTTAGAGAAGGGGTTGTTGTACATGATGTCCCTTCTCTTGCCAGCCATGCCCCTGAACTCAATTGCAATCAACCTGAGATTTTCAAAAGGCTTGGACATCTCAACCTCCATTTGGTCTGATACAAGGATAGGCTCATAGCTGATAGATCCGTTATAGTGTAAATTTATAAAGTTGTAGATCAAAGGGTTCTTAGAGATACTCAAGTGAGGGTTGGGTGCCTTGATATTGAAACTTGCCATGTTGGGGGGGGTTGACATGTGACCTGGTGTATTCTGTGTTGCATATTCTTGATTGGCACGAATCCAAGTCTCTGCGCATTCCACCTCCTTCTTGGTCAGATCCCTGGCATTCAAAGTAATGATAGGGTTCTGTTCTGGATCAAGATGGTCAATTGGAAGACCCAACAACTTGGCACTGGCCAGTGTGTCTTTCCAATACCCCGCCGAGACCAGAGAGAGAAAGAGGGAACTTGCAAGGATAAAGGGTACAAGGAGCTGACCTGCTACCATCATTCTCTTTTTGCTTGAACTTGCAAACAGTTTTGGGTGAAATTGGCTATAGAAGAATCTACTGTGGAAGTGAAAGTATATGGAGAGAGACAGAAATCTGAGGGGAAAAGTAATAAAAATATAACAAGAAATAGAAATAGAAATGAATATAAAGAATGAAAGCTGCAATAGAACTAGGCTGAGAAAATGAACAAAGTGAAAACTGAATCTGGTTAGTTTCCTTGGAAAGATAGAGAGAAAGGATAATATTTTTGCAATCTACTGAAAGAAAAGATATTACCTTTAAAATAAAGTATCAGGTCTCTAAATAAGAGTCAAAAAGAGACTAAGCAGAAAGAGGGAACCAAGGAGATAATCCATAAATTCAATCAGCCTCATCTCTATAAAAAAAAAATCTTGAGAAAGAACGAGACAGAGAGGAGTCAGAGATTACTAACCAAGTTTAGTTGAAATTTGTTAGAATTAACTTTCTTGAAAACTAGGAAGAGCATCGATCTAAAGCACATCTTATATACCTTTTCTGGTTGTTCATAAAGGTTCTGGTAATAAGTAACAGTTTTACCTAAAGAATATAAGAATCATATGATGTCTGTGAAAAAAATAGAAAGGAGAAAAAGAAAATAGCCAGAAAAAAAAAATCAATGGCATAGCAAAGTTTTTAGACTAAATTAGTATCAGCCTAATGTGGTGTGGTACTCTAAAGAGGTTTTGGGTTAAAATAAACTTATGAATTATATCAGCCTCTTTGAGTTTAATTGATTTCAATCATACATTTTGATATATGGGCTGTACTTCGACAAAGTAGAGCCTGGGTATCTTTTAAGGGATTAGAATTACCAGCACCTGCGTAGACGTGTTGAGGATGTAAATAGAGGGCAATTCATCATGGTTCCAATGGTTGAAGTGTTGAAAGAAGAAGAAAGTTTCCTGTCATCTCTCTTACAGTGAACCACAACTTCTTCTTTTCTATCCATGCTAATCTCTCTCTAAGCTTAGGAATAGCTTTAGAATTTGCTCTCCCCCTATTGAATGTCAAGGTCTATGGTTTTATGTTGAGGTCAATCTTGCTGATAAAGGGATAGTCTTCATCTGCTAGATTATACAATGATACAATCTCTTTGCTGATATGGTTTAAGAGAATCCTCTCATGGCTTAAGTACTCTCTTTGCAAGTCATCGTTCCCCTCTGTAATGGAGTAGATCAGTTTTCCTTCCCTCTTTTCAAGTTTTCCATTTGAAATGGCTTCCCAAATCTGCTCTTGAAAACGACTTCTGAAGATGGTCTTTCTTTGATTACTCTCGTTCTTGCAATCCACCTCGGTGACCTTGTAAATTCCAGATGTAGTAGCTTTGTTCCTCTCATTCAAAGAATAGTAAGTGAAGATGATAGGATTGTTAGCTATGGTTTCGTTAAAGTTAGGAAATCCTATATGATACATTGATTTTTTACCTGCAAGTTTTTTCTGACTCCCATGAGGAAGATGGTACTTCTCAACATAGCTCTGTACATTCTCTATCTCCTGTTTGGTCAGCTCCTTTTCTGGGTAGTCGCTGAAATAGTCAGGCCCCTTGGAAAGCAAGTGATCATGAGAAAGTCCCAACTCTTGAAGAAACTGTATGGTTGAATTCAAAGAAGCGAGGAAGTGAGCTGTTCTGGGTGCTTTGACAAATGGCAGCAAGAGCATGATTACTGAAAAAATGCAAGGAGGAAGTTTAGGAAATGTCACCATTTATCCCTTTGTTGATATTCTAAGGAAGAGTTGAGCAAATGAGAATGAATTTGGATTCTTGCTTGTTAAAGAAGAAGAAAACATAAAACTAGAGAAAAGGAGGCTTCAAAGCTCTTGGTCTTATATCCTCTGGAATGGTCCACGAACCTTTTCATCAGAATCATGCACTTGAAAAGAGAAAAAACCAGTTAGACCCAATTTCAAAGTATGGATTGGAGAAGAAGAGGAAGGATCCTTAGTTTATGAAGATCCAGGCTCTGTGCTTCCAGGGCGGATTCCCTTGATGACAAGGTTTTCTTGAGATCGTCGAGGCTCGAGAAGCTAAAGCTTCTTCATCCCTCAAAAGAAAAACTCTGAATCCAATCTGACCAGCACCATCACAGTCACATCAGCAATTGCAAGCTCAGGGTGAAAAGAGGACTTGGTGGAGATTCCCACTCACAAGGTTTTGAAAAACAAGATTCGGGTGTTCGAGGAGGGTTTAGAAAGGTGTTCAGGAGATTACCCCCCCCCCCCCCCCGTTAGGTTTTCAGCAAGGTTTATTTAATGAAGTTGACCACCAGGCCGGTCCTTTTTCTTTTTCGGTAGGCTTCCTTCGGGAGGCTCTATGACTGTCTGCTTGAAAACCTTTAGCGTGGTCAGGGGGCTCCATCTGGGCCATCGGTAATCGCGATGAAACGTTACGAGGAGAGAGTTGGGATTAGAAAAGCAGCTCCCACCCCCTTCTCCTCTTTTTTCGTTTTGTTGGAAGGTCCTCAATTCCTCCTTCACCCAAGCTCCCCCCCACCTTCCCGTCATGTCCTTTGCACGCCTCAAAAGCACCCACTAACGAGTCGAAGAGAATGTGGCAATTGGGTAGGCTCATACATGTTACAAGATGGGGTGTTGGGGATAAGCAAGGATGAGCCGCGAGGTAAGGTTAGTGATTCTATGTCTGTTGAGCGATCGAGTTCCTGAACTCGAGGGAGGGAAGGGATGGGGGGGGTTGAAGAATAAATACCCATCCGCGAACGGATCTAGATCCCAAGCACTGATCCCAAGATGGCCAAGGTGAGAAGGGTAAGGACGAGCATCCAAGGCGTGACGAGGCGTGCCATAGCCGAGGTTCCGCCATCGCTGGTGGATGAGCTCGAGCTTCTCTCTGAGGACGAGGTGGGGGTGGAGGAGGAGGAAGAGGAGGAGGAGGAGCCCATCGACTTCCGCTGGACCCAACCTGAGGGCCTCCAACCCAGGGCGACCTGACCATCATCGTCGAAGAGGACGCTTCTGCCTTCGTCCGAACCGAACACCTCGGCCGCGTCGTGGTCCGCGTCCCGAACCACGGTCAGCTTGTGGTTCAGCGTCCCACCGCTCAGACCGCTCCAGTCCGGTAGAGCCTCCTGGCCTTGGAAGCTACCAGGGAACCCCGTCAGGTCCTCGTTGGTCCTGGCGAGCGTGTTGATGTACCTCCACCAGCTCAGGTTCCTGTCCCTCCTCGCCACCCCTCCTTGGAGCTTGGCCATGCATTCCTGGTCCCCGTCCGAGGACGTGTCCTGGTAGCCGACAATGTAGCGCACGTCCCTCTTGGAGGCCTGGCCAAAGTACTCCTGCGGCGTCTTGAGACCTTGCTGGGTTCCAGTGAAGTTGCTTTTAAGGGAGGGAGGGTTTGAAGGGTGCGAGAATAGGCCACGAAGGATGAGGGTTAGATTCGCTTTAGGGTTTTCATCAACGCACCGGTCTACGCTGGGTTCATCAAGTAGGCAGGAGGAGAAAAAAGAAGGGGGGAAAGAAAAAAAATTTCGCCGACCCAGCCCCCTCGTTTTGGTGATGACTACTCACTCGAAGCCGTACCGCCACGTGTTGTAGAGTGGGCAAGTCTTCTTGTCGGCGACCGAGGTGTCGTTCAGGGGTCTTTGCTCGGTAAAGTAAGGGCTCGAGGAGGGATCACCAGAGATCCACCGGATGGTGACTGGCGAGCCCTCCGGGGCGTCCTTCCCCACGATGGCGTAACGATTCAGGAGCTGACCCCCTCCTCCGTGGCCTACAAAGACGATCTTCTCCATGGCCGGGTACTTTGACCTGTCGGTGAACTCGTCGATGAACGTGTCCAGGGCGTCGAAAGAGGTCACGTCCGTCCCCTGCGGGTGGCTCGCCTTCTCTCCCGCTTGCCAGGTGTTGGTGTCGTCCCATCCCAGCTGGTTGGACGAGTACTGGCCAGAGTTGAACCTGGTCGAGTAGAACTGGGGGGCTACGACGATGGACGAACTGAAAGCGTTCCTGTAGTTGGCCTTGACGGCCGAGGTGAGGGCGTCGTTCATCGTGGTCCAGTAGTCGTTCCCGTCCCTCATCCTGCCGTGGATCATGACGTAGGCAAAGCGGGCGGTCGAGTTGGAAGGCTCCTCTGACCAGTAGACGGCCAGGGATTCCTTGAGGTCTTGAGAACCGCCGGTGATGGGTAGCGAGGCCAGGATGGCTCCGTCGGGCACTTTGGGTGGCGAGTGATCCTCCCCCTCGTTCGAAGGGGGGGTCGACGAGGTGTAGGCGTCACGCTTGGTCGCCTTCCGAGGAGCGTGGCGGGGGGAAGCGTTGACCGTGTTTGGGTTGATCAAGGAGAGGAGGAGGAGGAGGGAAACGAGGGGGGAGAGGAGGAGGACCGTCTTGGCCCAGCATCTCCTCGCCTTGGCTCGTGACCCACTGTCGATCGTCCTCATGACCGTCGCTTCTCTCTCACTTTCCCTTGCTTCCTTCTTCCTCTGCTTTGCTTTTCGGCCTGGTGTGGCGGAAGGAAAAGACCGAAGCTGGACGGCGCGATCGAAAGTCAAGAAGACCGAAAGAAGACGGCTGCTTTTCCGCCCTAAATCTGGAGGGTGGGGTATGAGAAGGGGAGATGGGCGAGGTGAAGATCAGGGAGAGGTAGAGGTGGGGGTGCCTGTGCGTATGTGTGTGTGGGACGATACTATATAGTAAGAGGTGGGAGGACGATTACCATTGATGGAGGATGGTCGCTACTACGTCTTCATCTTGTTCGCCGAGGTCGGTTGGACCAAGGCAAGTGGGGCAAAGGGGGGTCGGTGTGTGTTTATGAGGGGCTCGAGTGGCGGAAGAGGGAGGGGGAGGCGGAGGGCATTCACTGGGTTTTTGGGCCGGTCAGATGAAAAAAAAGGGCAAGGGGAGGGTGGAGAAGGACGAGAAGCCGGGGCGGACAATCCTCCAAGACCACGGTCAGTACATTGTTGTCGGTTTGGTAAACAGCAGGCTTGGCAACCCGCCAGGTCGAACGAGCTGGAGGAAGTGGGAAGAGGGTTGGTTCTTCTTCCCCTTCTCATGCCTCGTCGTTTGACTTGATATTGCCGGACTGTTGAACTTGACTCGATCTGCTGGCTTCCGCCGCCGTGCAAACTAATTTCGTTTTCATTCCGCTGCCGTGCAAAGTGATTTCGTTTCGTTTTCATTCTTCGCAGGCTTGTCACTTTTCCTTTTCCTTCTTTTTCCCCCTCCCTACCTCTTCCCTATTCGGTCACCCCTTGTCCCTCGTCCCCTCTCGACATGATCGGAAGGGTGGGGGCGCTGGTGTGTGCAATTCTGGTGGTGTCGAAGGGCCACATCAACCAGGGAGGGGAGTCGGTCAGGTCATGAGCAAGGGCGCGCCTTGGTAGGGGTGAGGAGTGGAGGGGTGAAGAGAAAAAGCACAACCTCACCCCATCTCGGTCGCCTTGATAGAATAACAAGATTCCAAATGGATCGATGCATGTTTGTATGAGTGAAAGGAGAGAAGAGACAAGCGTTAGGGCCGACTTGGTGGTGTGACGGTGGAGGCCCGGAGGTGGCCAAAATCCAACCTAAACATGTAATCATGGCGATCCAGGGCGAACGACGCTAGTTTGCGCGGCAGGCATCGAAGTCGCCCGGGCGCTGGACCATGACGGAACGGGATCGGTGATTTGGAGTGACTTGGGGAATTTGATTTCAATCATCGTGAAGGAATCGAATGAGGTGGGGTGCGTCTCTTCTCTTTTCCACACTTGCTGTTTCCCTGTCTGATTCGATTTCGTCGTCTCATCTTTGCTACTTTAGGGACCGCCTCGGGTAATTCTGGGGTGCCGTGTTGAACACGCTTCCAGAGCGAGTTCTCGAGATGGGGGTGGGGTGGTCGTTCTCTTTTGTTTTGTCTTTATTTTCGCATTTTCGTTTTTCTTATTCGGTTGGGGTTGGATCGGTGTGACGGTGATGGAGATGGGGGGATTCTGGGGGAGGGAGAGACACCACTGCCGGAAACCAGGTTCTTGGTCTGATTCCCGTGTCTTGGGCAAAAGACGCAGAAAGGAAGAAGGAAAGAGGGAGAGAAGGGAGTGAGGAATCAAGGAATCAGAGGATGGACAGAGACACGCACACAGACACGAAGGCAGACAGGAAGGGAGGAAGGAGAGTTTTCAGGGCCCATCTGGAGTACAGAATCAAGCCAGGAATCGAATACGGTTTGGTTTGTGCGCGTGTGTGTGCGCATTCGACCTTGCCTCCACCTTGTCAGAGCAACAAGGTTGGGAGTCCCGGAGCCAAGGTTTAGCTAGGTCTTGGTCAAGCGAAAGTGGAAGGGGAGGAGGGAACTCTGCCTGTGTGTGTGTGTGTGTGTGTGTGTGTGTGTGTGTGACACTGGCTGCGCGCTTTGATCGAATCGATTTTGGGGGAAGAGCGCACGGAGTTCCAACGTAGACAGGAATAGGAACGAGTATCAACGCTGCAGCCAATATGATAATGCGACATTCGTGGAAGATTCGAGATGGAGCATTCGCGAATGTTCAAGGGCGGCGGGGGTGGGCAAGAGGAAGCGTTGGCGCGCATTCGAGATCGAAATCGGGTCGGGACCAAGGTTTCCAAATATAGCAGCGAGACTCGAGGGAGAGAGAGAGGGAGAGAGAGGGAGGGAGGCGAGAGAGAGAGAAGAAGCACAACCCCCCCTACCCTTCCTCGCTCACGTGACGCTGACCCCACCTCCCGAGCAGCACTCGTCATTATGCCCGCAAAGAAGGAGAAGGTGAACCAAAGATCCTCTTGATTGGTTGGGTGCCATACACAAGCGAAACAGTCCTGTTCGAGCCCTCGCAAACGAAAGAGTCTGGGTGAACCGCAGAGAGGACTTGATTCGTACCCCCGAGAGTCACCAGAAGGGGAAGGGGAGGTGGAAAGGAAGCAAGAAGCGGTCCCAGTCCGGTTACTTTTGGGTTGTCTCCTCTCTCTCTCTCTCTCTTTAACCATCTCGCCTCGGCTGAAAGATGGAGGAGCCCACGACGATCCAGTGTCATCCAATCCCTGGTGCCCCACCTGCTGCGTTCAACCGAGTATACATAGCAACAAAGACGTTGCAGAGAGATAGATGCTCTTCCTCGTTAGAGCGCCCCTTGGGAGGATGGAACGAATGGAGGCAAGGCTTCCGTCCATCGCTTCTCCTCGCCTGGACCGATCGGCTGTGTTGACAACGCCAGAAACCAGCTTTCAAACAGGCTTTATCGAACCGCCTCTGGCTGGATAGAGCACTCCTACTGTCATCCTCATCGCATACCTCATCGGTTTTTTTTCCCTCTCTTTAGGCTCATGAACGGCAGGGAAGAAGGAGGGGATGATCCTGTTGGGAATTTCAAATTCCAGTCGAACCACAAGCATGGATCTCGAGGGGGATCCGCAAAGGGAGTACGTGACGGACGCTCCCTCACCCTGGCCCAACATCACGCCTCCCCACCAATCAGAGCTTTGCGATTCGTCATCTCTCACTTGGCCTTGTCAAAGGGGGGGGAGCAGGTGGGCACCAAGTTCGGACTTTTTTTCTTTTTCTTTTTTTTTTTTTCTTTTTTTTTTTCCTGCGTGCTCGAAACGTGGCCGTGGATAGGTTTCTTGTTCAATATGCGTGACATCTCCCTCCCCACACACACACATGCTCGCATCGGTGCCAAAAGGGGGTTGCGAGACTACTCCTCCTCCTGCTCCTTCATCCCCTTGCTCAGACCCGACGTCAGGTCTGGTTCCACCGACAGGTTCGAAGGGGGCGAAGGGAGTGGTCAGGACAACTGCCGGCGGCATGTGTGATGGGCTCAAGCCCCTGCTGCAACACCAGAGTGAAAATCCCCCTACCGAACTCCGCGTAAGAATCCAATCCCCCGTTACCAAACCAGAGCAACACAGGTCAGCAACAGCAGTCGGAACGGCAACGACAAGCGGGCTTCGCTTCTTGGGAAGAAAAGAAGGAAAATCCCACCTTCCCTTCCGTCTGGGACCTCTTTGCTCGATCGAGAGTGGAATCGAGAGGCATCTTGTGCTGATTCGGGTGTTTTTTTGGGGGGCGATGGTTGGCTAAGCAACAGCAACACTCACACTTTTACGAAGCGGCTTTGATGAACAAGTAACGAGGGAAGTGGGGAGGGGGGGAATAAGGACTTGTCACCAACTATCAGCTTTCAGCATCCAAAGGCCAAGACGGGTTGGAGGAGAGGTTGTGGGACAGGGGCAGGCAAGAGAGGAGGTTGAAAAGGGGGGCCACGAGGACGGTTACTTTGTTTCACTCCTCCTGCACAAGAGCAAGATTTTGCGTGTTGTTTCCCCCTTCTCTCCCGTCAGCCCCCCATCTCACTTTCTCCGCCAAGGGCTGTGCTCGGCTCATTCCAAGACTCGCCCCCCTTCCCTGTTCAAGGCGGGACCATTCGGCAGGGGTGTTTCTTCGAACTGGGATCCGATTTGGAAGCAGGTCCTTTATCAACCTTGGGGCCGAGGCGGAGGGGGAAAGCTGGAAGGGTCAAAGGGCGCGGGAGGAAAAGGTGCAGATGGATGATTCTCACATCCTTCGCTCGAGTCCATGCGACCAGCCACTCTCCTCCCTCTCTCTCCACGTTACTTGCCAGATGGGATCCAAAGGTGGCTTTGATAACCCCTGGGAAGCTCGCCCCTGCTCTTTGACCCCCCGTCTTTCCCGGGGGAGATGATCTTGAACCTTGGTTTGGGAATCGTCCAAGTGTGAACCTTTCATCGTACACCTCTTCCGCAACGGCGGCTACCTCATCTCGGTTCGACTCGGTTCCAGGCTCTTGGGAGATGAGGCTTTTTTTTCATGTTCTCCTCCATTCCTTCTTTTTGTCTTCCTTCACGATCTGTCTTGCTTCGGAACCTCCTTGAGCGGCCTGCCTCCCCAGTCTCCCCTCTCATTTCCGCATCCTCACGCCCCCCTGCTGGACCTTGGCTTGGAGGTCCCTTGAACTTCTCCCCCTTTGCTAGGCGTTGGTCATTACGTCGGGCGGCTTTGGAGCACGATTACGGAACATGTTCGCGTGGTTTCTTTGACAACTCTTCCTCCTCCCCTCCCCCCGCCCGACTGAACCACAACTCCAAGCGATCCGTCCTTTCCCTTCTCCCAATCTCCGCAGGCGTCTCCCTCGTGGAAGGCACCAGCCAGGAGCAAGGTAAACATCCGATCCCACCTCCGTTACCCTCAAATCGAACCCAGAGTGAAACAACCTGTCTTCCTCTTCAACGGTCCCTTTCCCCCTCTTCCAACTCAAGGCGGCCGGCCCAACACCACACAGACCCACTGGCTTCAAGGGAACACGGATGCTATACATAAAACACTTCCCTGTCTCCATCCCACCCACCCCTCCCCTTCCCCCCTCCCGGCTCCTTCCCTACTCGTTACCCTGTCACAGTGACCTCTCTCTCCAATCTATAGTGCAGCCTTTCGCCGACCCCTCCGCAGCAATCACAAAAGGAGACCCGCCCTTTGCCCCTCTCCCCTCTGGTCTCTTTGCTTCTCCCTCTGTCTCTTTCCCTATCTCCCCTCCATCTCTGGTTCTCGTCACCCTCCCCACGAGATTCGAAGCCTTTCAAAGGGCGCGTTTACGGCTCAACTTCCCCTTTCCTACTTCAAACCGCATCCCAGTAGGCACCGATGGTCAACGCAACAAGGCTCTCCCGCAGCTTGGGCTGGCTGGCTGGTCTAAGCCTCTCGGCTCTCCTCCTTACGTCTAGCCCGGCTCTGGCAGCCGAAACCGGCATGACATCGGATACCTACTGCAACACGAAACTCTGCCTCCAAGCCATCTACATTCCGTCCAAGAGCCAGATCAACTACACGCTGACCACCGACGGTGGAGGCCAAGGCATCGGGTGGTATGGCGTGGGTACGGGGAGGAGAATGTCTGGTAGCAACATGATGGTGGGTTGGGTCAACCCGGATTCGAGCGTGACGCTCTCGCAGAGGACGGCTAGCGGTCACAACACTCCAACCACCTCCATCTCGTCCTCCGCCATGACGATCGACACGCAGCTGAGCAAGAGCAACTCTTCCATGACCGTCTGGAGCTGGTCGTTCCCCGTCACTTCGGCACCTTCGAGCAGCGAGTACCACATCTGGGCGTACAACAACCAGAGGACGCCTTCCTCTTCTTCCGCCAGCTCTTCCATCTCGGAACACAACGCGTACGGGACTTTGACCCTGGACCTCACGAAAGCATACAACCCGACCACCGACTCTGGCAGCTCGGTGACCACTCCCGGCTCTTCCCCATCCTCCTCCTCCTCCTCGAACTCGGAAGGAGGCCAATCGGCGTCCGGCGACGGTGCCAGAGTGCTGAACAGTTCGAACAAGCTGATCATCGCACACATGGTCTTCATGATCCTGGCCTGGCTGATCGTTTCGCCCTTGGCGGTGCTGATCGGAAGGTGGGGCAGGACGTTCTTCAAATGGTTCCCTATCCACAGGAATCTCCAGATCGTCACCGTCCTCCTGTTCGCCATCGGGTTCGTGTTGATCCTGATCGAGGTGGGGAAGGAAGCTGGGGCGGAGCACTTCGACTCCAACCACGCCAAGGCGGGTCTCGCCATCCTGATCCTCGTCGCCATCCAGTTGGTGCTCGGTCAGCTGGGACACAAGACCAAGAGGTGGAACCCGGTGAGGATCGTGCACGTGATCCTGGGACTGGTCACCACCTTCCTGGCCATCTGGAATTGCGCCGAAGGTCTAGAGATCTGGGACTGGCAACCTGCCAAGTGGAGCCGGTACCTGGTCTTCATCTGGGGAGGCCTGATCCTGATCGCCTACCTGGCGGGTCTGACGATGCTACCTAGGGACTTGAGGAACTCGAAGGCGGCCAAGGACTCGCAGGACCATGACGCGACAGCGATGAGGATGAGCCAAAGGGGAGGATTCAGCCAGCAGCAACAGGTGGGATCCTCCTCGACGGCTTACCTGAACGAAGTCCACGTGCAGGGAACGATGGGGGACGCGAACGCAAAGTGGCGAGGGGGAGCCGAGAGCCCTACCTACGATGCGGGGTACACCGGCAACCCTTCGCCAGGAGGAATGGGTCGGTACGGACACTAGCGGAGCCCTCCTCGGTTCAACCCCAGCCCAGGTAGGACCGAACGACTGGACCGCTAGCACCTTGCCGTCCCCTCTTCCCGGGCAACAGAGGGCAGAAGGCAAAGTGTAGCGGATCTCCTTTCTACCCGCCTGCACCTCGCCATCTGAAGCCAGGCGGTGACCCCCCTCCCCCCACTCGTGAAACCACTGGCTGGAAAGATCGAAACGAGCGATGCTGAAAACCGCCTTTTCCAACCACTTCCTGTCGCTTGATTCGGAAAGGGCGACCAACTGGTTTTTCTTTTCTCCTCTTTTTTTCCTGTATATCATTCGAACTATGAAGACTACAGTTTTACCCCTCCCGTCTTTAGGGAGAGCCAGGGCCAACACGCCTCCTTGTCCCGGTTTATCCGCTGGTGGGAGTTGTGGGTTGTTGAAAGACATGCGATGGGGGATTCCTCGCAACGATTCGTTTGAATGACTTGATCGTGGCCGACCTTCCTGTAGGAAGGTTTCTTTCTCTGTTGTTGGTTTTGGGGTTTCGTTTTGCCTTTTGTAGAATTACAGTTTGGAAACGGATGAGATGAAGGTGTGAGGTGGGGTGGGGGGGGGTGGGGAAGAAGAGGTGGAATCAAGGTTCCTCCTTGTAAAGAGAGGAAGTCTGAAAACTAAAAAGGACCCCATCCCCGCTTGGCTGCTAGCTCAATGGCGGGTAGGGAAGATGGGAGAGAGAAGGGAAGGATACGACTCGTCAGGAGGTCCACTTTTCCTGCTCCTCTTCCAACCTGCTCTCCATGACGATGTCCCTGAGCTCCTTGGCGAGCCTGTCGACACCTTGACGGTGCTTTGCCGAGATGGCGATGAGCTTGATAGGTGGCAACTCGACGGGATCGTTCGAACAAGCTCCTCGATGAGGATGGCCCTGATCGTCCCGATGCTGGATGACGTGGTGGATCTCGGCCCTGAGCCTTTCCAACTTGGCCTTGGCGTCGGCGATGGCCTGGCGTTTCGAATCTCCCACCACATCCGAGGGAGGCGAGAGGAGGTCGGACTTGTTTGCAACCACCACCCTCGCTCTGGAGGAGAGGCCGGGTCGGTAGGCCTCGAGCTCGTTCCTCAGCTTGACCAGATCCTTCCAAGGCTCGGCGTTGTCGGGTCCGATGTCGATGACGTAGACCAAGACGGAGCACCTCTCGACGTGCCTGAGGAAAGAGTGTCCCAGGCCCTTGTTGCAGGAGGCCCCCTCGATCAAGCCGGGGACGTCGGAAACAGTCAATCTGAAAGTCTCCTCCTCCGATTCCTCCGATTCCTCCTCCAGCTCTTCCTCCCTACCGTCGGAAGAGGTTGGACCACCACCTTGGTGGAGAAGATCTTGAGCTTCGAGTTGACCGGGGAGGATCTCACCCGTCCCTTCCTGTATCGAACCTTTGCCGACGCCCATCAGACCTCCCCGCCTCCCGAGCCTCACGACGCCGAGGTTGGGGCTCAAGGTGGTGAACCTCCAGTGGCCCACCTCGGCCCTGGCGGCGCTGAGTGCCCTCAGAATCGTACTCTTTCCAGCGTTGGGTAGGCCCACCAGGCCGACGTCCGAGGGCCTCTTGAGTTCGAGCTTGAGCTCGACCGCTTCCCCCCATGTTCCCCTGGTGGCGAACTTGGGGGAACGGTTGGTCGAGGTGAGGAAGGTGGGGTTTCCAAGACCTCCTGCGCCTCCGCTGGCGACGAGGTAACCTGGAGAATCGGCCGGGGTTGGTCGATCCAGATCGACCGACCAGAGTTGTTCAACCTCATCGCCGATGGCGCCGACGCCTTCCGAACCCACCAGGGGAGTCTGACTCGCCGCGCTCCTCTCCTCGCTCAGCCTCGAGGTCGACCTGGCCCTCCTCCTCTCGAGCGCCAGTCTCATCTCGGCGGCCCTGAACTCGTCCCTTCGGTAGTTTCCCTCACCTGTCCTTGGGAAATGCCTCCAGACCTTGTCCCTCGAAGACTGAAGATTTTGGATCTCGTGTGGCGCGAGGAGCGTCTCCGGGTCGACGTCTTCTTGCTCCTGCTCCACCTCCTCGTCCTCGCTCTGGTGGAACGCTTCGTCCCGACCTTCCGGATCGTTGCCCCACTTCGAGGAGGGAGCGACCTTGGAATTCCACTCGTCCCTGGCCAACCTCTTCTGATCGTCCTGCTGCAAACGCTTCTCGAGTCTTTCGACGACCTCTGGCTTGGCAACCATACCCTTCGTGTCCCACTTGGCCTTCTTCGCCCTCCTGAAGAGCTCGTCCTCGTACTCGAGCGCCTCCAGCTCGTCGTCGTCCATCAATCTCGCCACGGCAGTGACGACGGTGCCGACGGGGACCTGGATGTAGACGTCGTCCGCCTTACGTCCGTGGAGGAAGGAGCCTTGTCCGTGCTCTCCCGTCTTGGCTCGGAACCTCCTGCCGACCCGAGAGAGAGAGGTCGGACCCTCGACGGCTCGAACGTAGACCGAACCTCCTTGACCTCCGTTGCCCCCGGAGGGTGGACCGTAAGGGATGTACTTTTCCTTGTGGAACGAGACGCAACCGTCTCCCCCCTTGCCTGCCGTCACCCTGACGGTGAGCGAGTCGACGAACTGGGATTTCCGATTCCTCTTCCACTCGGCCTTCCTCTCCGACTTTTCGCTGGGCGAAGGGGGAGGCGAGTCGAGAGAGCGACCGCCGGAAGCGGAGGTGACCATGCCCCTCCTCGTGATGGCCCACCCCTCCATTCTTCCGAGGCCCGTGGTGGTGGTGGAATAGTTTCTCGTCCAACCGCTGACTTGAGAGGATGGTGGGCGATTGTTCGAACCTCTGTCTCTCTTCCTCTCCCTCCTCTGCATGACCTGACGCTCGAGGTCGTACCTGACGCCAGCCAGTTTTCCCCTGAATCCGTCGAACCTTGTCAGAGCTGTAAGGAGGGATTCGTCGCTAGGTCTAGGGTGGAAGGACTGTTTACTTCCGCCTCCGCCACCGCCCGAAGGTTTCGCCCTCGAAGGCCTTGAGACGATCCTGGAGACCCTCTTTTCGACCTTGACCTCGACCTGCCTCGGGTTGGGGTCGAGGTGGTAGATCTTGTCCGAGTGAGTGTCGTCGGACCCTCCTTGGTCCAGCACTTCTTCCTCCTCCAGCTCGGTCCTGGATCCGTACCAGACCTCGGTTCTGAAAGTTCCTTGGGGACCTTTCTCCTCCTCGCTGGGGAGGAGCTCCTCCTCCTCGCTCCTCGACCAAGGGACCTGGATTTCACCACCTCTGCTGCCGCCAGCGTCGTTCAAAAGGGACATCTCTGAGCGAGCGGAACCTTGTCCGTTTCGGACACCACCATCTCGTCCGACGTCCTCAGGGGTCGGCTTGGAGAGCTTGACTTGGCCGTGCCAGAGGTGGGGCTCGTCTTCGTCCGTAGAGCCCCGTCCATGACTGGTCGACGGAAGGGACCAGTGGTACTTTTCCAAGCATCCCTCAAGTCCCAAGGTTGCCGAGACGTCGTCCCAACCTGGCCGGGTGGCGACGGGGTTCTTGAAAGATTCGCCGGACCAACGAATCTTGCTGGCCTCGTAGCTCATCCTACCGTCCCTGAACTGAGGCGATGGTGGCTGCTGCTGCCGCCGCTGCTGCGGATTCTGTTTTTCCCCCTCCTTCTCTTTCTCCCCCGAATGATTCGCCACCGGTACCGAATCACCATCGACACCATACTGCTCGTCCTCCCTCCTAAGGAACCCCTTGGCGGAGAGATAACCAGCGGGACCGACAAGCCTGGCGTGGTGGAAGTCGTCTAGGTAGGTCCTGGGAGGACGGCTTGGGAGGTTGGGAGGCAGGAGGACCGAGTGGTACGAGGGTCCACCACCGCCCGCACCGACACCGACATCGTCCTCCCCCCCAGCCGACTCGAGAGCCCTCCTGGCTCCCTGCCTCTCCAGAAAGGTGACGGATCCGTAACCGAGGAGCCTCTGACCCTCCGGCTCCCGAGGGAAGTGGAAGTGAGACAGCTTGCCGAACCTGGAGGAAAATTGCTGGAGGATGGAGAGCGTCTGGGTGGGGGAGAGGAGGTGCTTTCCGTCCCTCGGACGGACGAAGACCGTCCTCGAGAGGCTCGAGTAGCGAGAAGACATTCTCTACTTTCCGTCCCCGCTTTCTCTTCGCTGCTTGTGCACGATTCGATGGTTCAACAACCCCCTCCCATTCCTGTCCTCTACCTTCCTTTTCCCTTCCCTCCCTCCTTGGCCCTGATCCTCGATCGGTTCCTTTGCTCTTCTTTTTCTTCTCCCGTTCCCCTTCGCCTTCCTCGGGGTTGTGCCGTTCTTCCACTTGGGGGTTTTTGGTCAAGGGGAGGGGAAGGGAGAAAGGGAAGCGGAGTTTGCCGGAGAGGAAGTGGCTTGACTCGAAGCTGCGATCTTGGAAGGTTGCTTGGGGATGGGAGGCGGCAGAGAAAGGGAGGGGGAAGAGGAGAGGAAGAGGAGGGGGGAGGAAGAAGAGGAAGAAGAGTGAGGAAGAAGATGGGGGAAATTTCTCGGGAGACGGGGTTGTTTGATGATCCAGTCACGTGACTGAGGGGCGGGAAATGCTTTCCACCGCTCGCCGATATGGGAGGATAAGATGCCCACACCCCACACCTCACCATGCACGATGGACGTTGAATGGATCCCAAGAGGGACGACGAGTTTTGGAAGCAAGGGGATCAGATGGTGCAGCGAAGAACGAGTGCAAATGCAAACAGGATGGCAAGGCGTCGAGAAGGGAGGAGGAAGGGACCGGCTGGTCGATGATGGCGTTGAGGCGATTGCTTGTGATGGCATGGGTGGGGAGCGAGGCGGAACGAAAGCCATCCAGGCTCCCTCCTTCTCCCTCTCTCTCTCTCCACAAACCTCTCTCCCTCCCCTCCTCGACTCATCGTCATGGTCGCCTTGTCGTAAACCTTCCGTTTGACCGTCAGAACCAACCCTTGCTGACGTCTGCCATCGATACCCCCTCCACACCAACCATCCAAGGTCTGCTCTTCTTCTCCCGCATCCCGACCCCTAACCATGTCATCCGACCATCAGAGATCGCCTCCTGACCAGCTTCAGCATCACCACCAGTACCCTAACCAACATCCGCATCCTCACCACCTCTATCATCGCCATCAGCAGCCTCGTCAGACACCACAGTACGCCGCCCATCCGCCGTCCAGACCTCCACTACCAGTCTACGACTCGAACCCCGTCGCATCCAACCGCTCCTCCCCCTCGTCCTCCAGCCAGGCCTCTCACCTTTACCATCGACTCTACCAGACCACCCGCTCGGGCTCGACTTCGCTTCCCCACCAACCATCCGACCTACCAAGTTCGAGGTCGAACCAACGACCAACCTACCAGGAGGATCAAAGTCGACGAAGCACTCCTCCCAGCCTTTCCCGTCTTGAGAACGAGCAACAGTCGAACCCATCCTCAGTCTTGGCCGATTCGAGAGTCGGCGTGTTCCCTCCTTCGCATCCATCCTCGTCCCTGCTGTCGTCGTCGTCATCATCCTCCTCCTCTTCCTCCTCTTCCTCCTCCTCCGCCTCTCTGCCACTTCCTTCCACCGCCACCTCTCCCCCCCAACCCAGAAGAGGCACGATCCCAGCCTGCCTCTCTTGCAGGGAAGCCAAAGTGAAATGCCCTAAACCCGAGAGGGAGCAGGACGACTGCCGACGCTGCCAACGTTTGAACCTGACCTGCGTCTACAACTCGACTCACAGGGGGAAGCCAGTGCTGGGAAAGAGGAGGGTGAGGTCTGCTGAAGAGGCAGCGGCAGTGGCGACGACCTCCTTCCCTTCCCAACCCCCCTCCTCTCGGGAGGTGGCAGCGAGTCGATCTCGAACGACAGCGCAGCCACCCAGGGAGGGGGTCGTCGGGATCAAGAGCGACGTCGGATCGCCTACGTACGCGGGTTGGGACGGCGAAGAATCTTGGGAAGACGGCGGTGGTGATTTCGATCTTGGTCAACGCCGCCGCCGCCGCCGCCTCGACGAACGACGGACCTCGCCTGTCGGCAAAGGACAGAGAGGAGTCGGACGCATTCCCGCGTCGTCGCCGGAGGTTTCGCTCGTCGAGCGTCATCGAGACTACCCCCATCGCGATCCGGCTCTGACCGAAGAACGCAATAGGAACGCTTTGGAGGAGATCGGACTCTCGTACCGTCAGAGGTTGGAACTTTCAAATTTGGAAGAGGAGGAGGAGGAGGAGGAGGAGGCCGTGGAAGCGGAAGGAAATGCCGGCTCGAAAAGACCGCAAGAGGCAAAGGTCGCAGCGGCCGGAGTCGGCCGCCGCCTCGTCTGTGAGGTTTCAAAGGCCGGGACCACCACCGTGACCGATCCACACTCCAGGACCGCCTCTCACGCCTCGCCCTCTCGCCTGGTCAGAGCCAAACAGAAGGGTCAAGAGAATCCCACCTCGTCGCCGGCTAGCCACAACTGGGACAGACCCTCCAAGGCTCGTCCCAAGGTGGCCAACTCCTACAATGAAGACGTCGTCCAGCTCGGACTTGTCGACGAACTAGATGCCAAGAGGATGTTGTCCATGTGAGTTTTTTTTTTTTTTTTTTTTTTTGTTTCCGTTTCCGTTTCTTTTTTTTGCTTTTGTTATCCCTCTTGTTTTTTTTTTTTTTTTTTTTTTTCCTTTCCTCCCATTCAAGTGCTTCACTTCGGTCACCCTCACAACTCCAACTCAGCAGAATCGACGAACGTCTGCACCATTTCTTGACCTCTCTTCAAAGTGAATACATGCGTGATTGTCTGACCCTGCCCTCTTCCTTCCTCTCCCCCTCTCTCTCTCTGTGCGGATTTCCCACCTTCGATCCTTGACCTTGGTCACGCTGCTACCAGCTACTTTTCACACCTCAACCCGATCGTGGCGCTGCTGGACCCCTACCTTCACACGTACCAGAGGTTGAGGCAAGACTTCCCCATCCTCTTCTCGGTGATCATGGCGGTCTCTTCAAGGTTTTCCAGGAAGGACCTGATGCAATCTTGCTATCAGGCCTGCCACTCGGTTCTGGCTCTGGCGGCGGCTCAAGATGAGTGCAGCCTCGACTACTGTCAGGCTCTCTCGGTGCTCATGCACTGGAGGGATCCTCAGGACGAGACGGCTTGGAGAAAGGTCCACAGGGCCATCTCGATCGCCTACGAACTCGGTCTCAACCGGTTTCAGAGAAGGTCGCTTCCCGCTTTCGAGTCGATCCCTCCAAGCGTGCTGAAGGAGGTGCTGGACTGGCTCGGCGAGGGTAAGGATTGGAGGCAACTCATCTCGGGAGAGGACGAGGAGGAGCGAGAGGAAAGCTTGAGGCTCAGGACCAAGGCTACGAGGGAGGTGATGGAAAGGTTGGAGAGGAGGAACCTCGAGAGGACTTGGATCCAACTCTTCTGCTTCGACACTTGCATGTACGAGAACAGCGCCAACCAGAGGTGGTGGCGCGAGGCAAGCCAAACGAGGCGTCCCTTGTCGATCCCCTCGCAACTCTGCCCGGACCTCGTGGCCTGGTACCACGCCGACGGAACTTGGCTAGAATCCCTACCGGACGCGAGGTTGGTCGTCTCGGCGGAGCAGTGCTGCCTGCTGAGGAAGTCGATGGAGTTCAAGGAGAGCATGATGAGGGCTACGGTAGGGAAGGAAGGTGGAGGAGAGGAGGACGAGGAAGAGGAGGCCTTGGACAAGCTCGAGTCGCAGGCGAGACAGCTGAGGCAAGACTTGGACTCTCACGGGAAGAGGTGGTTCGACCACCAGGCTAGCGGTAAACCTCTGCTCCCCTTGGACGACTGCACCACCTCGCACGTCTACTTTGACTACCTTCAGGCCAGGTTCGTCATGGCGCAGCACATGACGAGTCTATGCTTGTTAAAGTCTCGGCGCTCGGCCAGGTCTTTGCTCCGCAGGGGTCGAAGCTCGGATCCCGAAGGAGAGAAGGTGCAAGAAGGTGCAGCGCCGGTCGTGGGGGATGATGATCAAGATCGCAGTCATGACCGAAGAGAGGATGGCGGTGACGAGGACCAGGATGGCTCTGGAGGAAAGGGAGGGTCCTTGGACAAGGGAGACGGATGTCTTGACGGGGTCGAGAAGGAGGGGGTGGAGGAGAAGGAGAAGGACCATGGCTACTGGGTGGATCAAGCGCTTAAGACGGCGGTCGAGCAACTGGGCGTCTTCCTGGACCGGGTCATCTACCGGGGCCACCTGCGAACGTGTCAAGACGTCTTCCTGATCGGCGCCAGCAGGGCAGCTCTCTACCTCCACGGAGCCAGGCGAAGGTTGGACCGAGAGACGACCAAGGAGGTGGTGGGTTACCTGATCGAGATCGTGACCTGGTGCGACCTTGTACCAGGGCAGGAGAACCTTCACCGGGGGAGCTTTGACGAGGCGGGTAGCAGGATGAAGGAACCGTGCGAGTACCTAGCCAGCTTTATGAGGAGGATCCTCGACAAGGGACTCCTGGAGCAGTCGGTTCGCTTGGGCCGCGTCGTCGGCGGCGGTGAGGATGCGGGGAGGGTCAGTGGGGCAAGACAAGCGACGGCGACAGCGGCGGGGACGAAGAAGAAGGGCAAGCGAAAGCCTGGCGGGCCGGATGAAACCGTCAGCGTCGGACAGAGAAGTGGCGAACGGGCTGGCCATGGTGGCGATGGCGATGGGGATTCGAACGGCGATGCTCGAATCGGAGCCAAAGGACCCAACCCTCGGTCAAATGGCGCGTTCCAAGACGAGGAGCGAGGCCAGAAGGACGGGATTCAAGTGAAAGGAGGGAGAGGAAGGGCGGATGGTCTCGATTCAAGAGGAGGAGGAGAGGAGGTGATGGTGACGAACCACCTCATGCACGTCAGCAGGTTGGAACCTAGCTTGGAGGCTGTTGCGTCCAACGGCGTGGCGACGGCCTTTGGTGGTGGTGGTGTCGCCACTGCTGCAGGCTCCTCCTCTCCATCGGACCCATCTCGACAAGAGGGCAGCGCGACGTCGAACTTCCCAGGAGCGAAGATGACGGCGACGACGGAAAGTTACGGCCTCTCCAACAGGATCCAGGGAGCTTGCGATCAAGCCCCTCTCTGGCAGATCAAGGTCGCCGAGCAAGACGAGCCCTTCCTCCAAGGACACGGGCCTGCTGCTGCTCCTCCTCCTCCTCCCACCATGACCGACGAGCAAGAGCCTCACCTGGATGGGATCGGGACCGCGGCGGGGATGCTGTTGTCGCTAGGAGGAGGAGGAGGTTACGACGGTGCGACCGACGCCAACAACATGGATCTCTTCAACCAAGAGCTCGACGAGTTCTTCACTTCTCTCGGCAGCGACGCCTTCTTCTGGGGTTCGCTGCTGGGTAGGAATTGAATAAGAGGGGGGGGGGGGGAGGATGATGGTTGGAAGGAAGGAAGGAATCGAGAGGAAGGGAGGAGGGAAAGTGAACAGGGCTAGTGAATGGGGGAAGTGAATGACCCTTCCCTCCCTTTCTTCTTTTTCCCTTGGCTCGCTTGTGGTCCTGACCCTCTTTGTCACGCCTGTCTGTTGTGTGGAGACACACGAACCCCCTCCCCTTTCCCTTCCCCGCACTTTCATCCCCATCCTCATGCATCTGGAATCGAATCGAAGGGTTCGTACGGGGAGGGAGTGGGGTATCGCGCTTTTTGATTTTGCGTGAGAGAGGGGTGGTTGGGACGGATTCATGCTGCCGGTCAAGCCGACACCTTGGTTCCCCCCTCCCCCACAGTCGAGAATTTTTCCGGGACGGTGTTTTCCCTCTGCTCTCGGCTGGGAGGGTCGGTTTTCGGAGACGAGACTTGGACCGAAGCATGACCGAGACAGCGGCGGGCGGGGGGGGG
>KZ819858.1:29883-42893 GCA_003144235.1 Violaceomyces palustris | reverse complement strand
CCTCTCTCTACTCAGGCACGAACCGACGGGTCAAGTCTTCATCATCAACACCCTCATGATTCGACGCAGAACTGGGAGATTCCTTGATGACTTCCTCCCTCTTCGGAGACGAGATGCCGACGTCGTCGACCAGGATCTCTCGAAATCAAGAACGGGAGATGTCGACCACCTGACCTACCTTTTGAAGGAGGAGAGCCATCTACGATTTTTGGACGTCTCCGCCTCCTTCCCACTTCCAAAGGTTAGATCCCCCCCTTGCACCCTTTCACACAGACCGTTCCGCTCAAAGTGAAGATCTATCGCAAAAATATTGAAACCAAAAGCTCGATTTCTCTCCATCTCCCTACTCCTGCACCATCTTTCCGACTTGAAACACGGGGGGGAAATTCCAAAAGCCAACCCAGCCTCCGATCCACCTACTTTCCATGATACGGGCCCTGAACGAGTCCCTGTCGCCCTCCTCACCCTTACATGATCCGGACCAAGTTTCGGAGGCTCAAGCCCTGGAACCTAGCATCCTACTGCTCGATCTCAAGAGGCCTCCCGAGCCTTGCACCTCCCTTACGACCCAAGGTCCGAGAGGCGAGGCTGACGAGCGGTCCAAGCCGGGACGGGCAAGGTTGCAAGGGGTCGGCCTTTCCGGGTGGTTGTTGGAATATGATTGCATCTACCATTTCGGCGATCCTTCCGAGAAGGAGGGTCAAGGCCCAGATGATGGGCGAGATCAGAGCGAAGGTCTTTCCCACCACCACCAGGTCGAGGTCGTCGCTACTCGGTCATCCCTCGACCGATTCGGAATGGAGGAGAAGGAAAAGCTCCGAGGTCCAAAAAGCTCTTCAGAAGGCCAGGATCTCTATGCTGAAGAAATGGAGGAGGAGGAGGATTGGAGTCAAGCAGATGATTCTTCTTCTCAACAATCCACCAGCAACAACCTCTCCAACCTTGACCTGCGGCTTACCAGGTGGTACCTGGTCGATCAGTTACGGGTTGAGGAAGGAGAGGCGAACCTGACCCAGTCGAACGATCCAGGGAGGAAACGTCGGACAACGGGTCGCGGTAACCTCCTCCACCTTGACCTCTTGGCCTTTTCCCAACCGATCCAAGGGGAGAAGGAGGAGGAGGAGGAGAAAAGGTACGAGGATCAGGTAGGGAAGATCTACCAGAGCAGGGTGGACTCGATCCCTCGATTTGTACGTCAGACGTCGGCCGGAAAGGTGGCCAAGAACCGCGACGATCTTGGCCCCAACCTATACGAATGGGCAAAATGTTTGAACGTCGTGAGGCAATCCTCGATCGTAAACCTCTCCAGGGTCGCTCTTTGAAACCCCTACCATCGCTTGAAAGAGCAGGATGAGAGGCCCGTGAGGCCTTGGCAGGGTCAAGGGGAGATTTAGGTCCCACCTCGATGGATGGGAAGGAAAGGGAAATCGGACGAGGTCAGCCACTCACGCCGAGAGGGATGGATCGAAAGGGTTTCTTCGTCAACTTTGTCCGTCACATCAAGGAAATGAAATTCGAGAACTGGATTCCCCTGCCGGAATTTCCTTCTCCCTCCCAAAATGACGATCGACCGCCGCTCATGGCTGTCTCTACCATCGCGAAGCAAAAAGTTTCTCCCCACCAACACCTCTCCGGCTCATCGCCGTCCCTTATCCGTGGTTGGTCATGTCGAAAGGCGCTGGGAGCGATACCGAATGAGAGGGGGTTCCATTCATTCATTTTGGGGCCGGGGAAGAAGAGGGTAAGAGGATGGAGATTTTTTGTGGGGTCAATTGAAAAACGCGCCTTGACCCAGCAAACATTCCCTCTCCCCCTCCAAGATCCTCGTTCAGAAGCAAGAGGACTCACTGATCCACGTCGCCAGGTCCTCATCCACGATCCTACCATCGCCTTGCCTCTTGTGTAGCTTCTTCATGACCTTTTTCTTGAGCCTCTCCCTCCTCCCCATGGTCCCGTCCTTGTCGTTTCCGTCCCCATCCAGGGCGTCGTCCTCCAAGATCGAATCCTCGAAGCTCACGCCTAGTTCGCCTCCGGGAAGGATGAAACCTTCCTTGCCGGCCTGGACGCGATCTTGGGAGAAAGATGCGCTAGCTTCGTCGTCGTCAGGGCTCTGACCGGCCAAAGACGATCCTCCCCCGATCGAAGGTTTCAGACTGGAGCTGAAAGAGGTGGAGGAGGAAGAGGAGATGGTGGAAGAAGGGACCTTGTTCGAATTCATGGCTGTGGCCTTGATGGCCTTCATCTTCTTCACGTACCCCTCGTCGTGCCTCTCTATGGCTTGGTGGAGGTCCCTAGGAGAATGCCTGGCGACCGAACTCGAGCTGGGGCAGGCTGCCGACAAGGTGTGGGCAGAGTGGACGTGTTGCGCTAGCTTGACCATGGTCATGGGTAGGTTGGGAGCTTTCCTGGGAAGGAGGATGACCCTTCTGGCTGATCCGGCTCCCGAGTAGACCGCGTCCAGCCTCTTCGAGTCCCTTCTCATCTCCTCCTGGTCCGTCGAGCACGCGTCCGAGACTCCGTTCAGCAGAGGACTGCCTCCTCCACCTACCAGCGAGAGGCACAACGAGACGTGAGCCGGAGGAGCCCTCCGACCTGGAGCGAGCCCCGAAGAGATCGAAGCGTACCTGGCGTAATCTCCGACTCCGTACCCTAGATCCGCCCTCGTCGGCGTCACGAATTCGACCTCTGCGTGGATTCTGCACGCCGATCCCGCCGAATCGCTGCCAGAAGACGATGAAGCAGCAGCCGCAGCGTCAGCGACCTCTTCAGGTCCAGCTTCGATCCTGCTGTTGCCATACCAAGCCAAAGCCCTAAGCAGGCTCTTCCAGGAATGAGTCCGGATCACGAAGAAAGGTCCCGATTCTCCAGCCGCTTCCGGTTCCGACTTCGTTCGCGACGCGCTCACCAGTTGGATCACGCTCGGGAAGAAGACTTTCGCTTCCGCCGAGCTCGTCCTCTCGTCAGAGCGGCTTTTCACCAGGGTTTGCGAGAAGGGCTTGGAGCAGTAGCCAAAGTCCATGCCAGCGATCGCTGCCTGGCCCTTGGGTGCTGGTTTTCCGCTAGAGAACACCTGCGAGGGGATCGAGCTCGAGCTGTGCCTCGTCGGGATCTGAGGGCTCCCGCCGCCAGAGTGGATTGTACTTGAGCTGGCTTCGGACGTCATCGAGGTTCTACTCGGGAAAGACGACATGTTGGACCGCGAGGGTCCAAGCGTGGAATGATCGCCGTAGCCTACATCCTGGTCCGAAGCTTCTGGCGGCGTCTTAGGATGATCGATCGTCGGACTGGTTCCAATCGAGGATTCGTTCGAAGGGATTTGGAAAGCTGGAGCTGCTGTGAACCCCTCTTCGTTCTCTTCTTGTCCGCTAGGCGGTCTCGATGGGCCTACTCCTGGCGTGGTCCCGGTGGTGAGCGCCTCGGATATCGGTCTCAGGCTGGACGACGAGGAAGCGGTTGCCGCGCGCGACGACGACTCCAAGCTTCCCCTCTCCCTCGACTCTTCAAAATCCTCCGAGATGATGCGAGGGATGGGAAGATCATGCCCTTCTACTCCGTCCCCTTGGCCTCCGCTTGCCGCTTGCCGTGTCGAGGCCGATGCAGGTTTGGTCACCTCTTCGTACGCCGGTGGGGCTTCTGCCTCGTCGCTGAAAGGATCACACGACGACTTGTCTTGCTCAGCTTCCAGTTCCTTTCTAGGGATAGTGGGCCTCTGTTCGTGCTTCCCCAGTGAGCCAGGCTGGCCGAGCGAGGAGGGAGAGCTAGGCGTCGGTGGGATCGGTAGGGGTCGCCGCGAAGGCCCGGAGGAACGAGCGCCACTAGTCGAAGACGAAGGCTGTTGTTGTCCGGGCGGAAGCGGCAGATGACCGCGCGAGGGGCCAGGGCCAGGAACAGATGTGGGGAACGAAATGGAGGCTCGGTTCATCTTCATGGCAAGGTCGTAGGCCTGATCGTGACCGGCAAACCTCCAGTACTGGGCGACCTGGTCTTCTTCGGAGCTGGCAACCCGGCTCGGGCCCTTGTCTCTTCCCTCTTGGCTGAGGAAAGCGGCGATCGACCTGGCCTCGTCCTCCCTCCTCTTCCACTCCTCCTCCTGCTCCCTCCTGCTCTCCTCGATAGCTAACCTCTCCAACTCCCTAACCCTCTCCAGCTCTTCCGTCCTCCTCCTCTCGGCCTGCTCCGACTCGGCTCGACTCCTCTCCAGGATCTCGCTCTCCTCGCGTGCCCTCGCTTCTTCCTCCCTCAGCGCAGCCTGCCGGCTCTCCTCCAACACGATCCTTTCCTCCTCCTCCACCCTTCTTCTCGCCTCCTCCTGCTCCCTGACGCTGGCCTCTATCACTTTCCTCAGCTCCTCCTCCTCCCTTTGGTGCGCCTCCCTTCTGGCCTGATCGGCTTCGCTCAAGCTGATTGCGTGCATGCTATCGACCTCTTCCTGTTCCCTTCGAGCCCTTCTCTCTTCCTCCAGCCTGGCCGATTCTTCGGAGGCTCTGATCGCTTCCTCTAGCTCGGCCTTGCAGCCGGGGCAGTCGTCGAAACCGTGCACGGTCGAGGCAGGAACACTGCCGGCCCTCGAAGATTGCCGAGTGCCATGCTGAGCGAGCCTGCTGGAAGAGAAGGAGGAGGAGGAGGATGACGAAGAGTTTTTTCGAACTGGATCGAGTGGATTCGGTTGTGTAGGCCTGCTGGATTGCATGCCGTCAGCGGCGTGACTGTCGAAGCTGTTGTGGTTGCTGCGGTCCGAGTGAGCTGGGGCGGTTTGGGAAGAGGCGACCCTGGCGTCGAAAGGATTCGGAAAGGAAGGGCTGGTCGGATGAGCGAGTAGTCCGGGTGAGCTGACCAGAGGAGCAGAGATGGATGTGTGGGGAGCTGCGGTGGGCCTGGACGCTGAGATTCGAGGAGAGTAGCTGCTGCTACTGCTGCTGTTGTTGCTGTTGTTGCTGTTGTTGCTGTTGTTGCTGTTGTTGCTGTTGTTAGTACTGTAGCTGGTATTGTAGGGCGGACGTTGCTGATTGGGGAGAAGGGATGAGACCGAGATGTGCCTCGGAGGAAGCTGCGAGGAAGGCAATCGCTGCTGCTGTTGCTGCAGATGCATTTGAAGTTGGGCATGATCTTGATGTTGTTGTTGCGGCTGAATCTGTGGCTGCTGCTGCCCCTGATGCTCTTGGCGCTGAGCATCAGGGTGGTAGACGGGAAGGTGAGGCTGTGGCATCGGATGCAGTGTGATGCTGAGGCAGAAGAGGGTTGTCTCAAGGTCAGGCAAGGAACGAGGATGGTGATGAGTCTGAGTTAGGGGGGGGGTTGAGAGAGGTTGGAAGGGAAGAGGCTGTGGCGGGGGGGTCCTGCATGACGGTCTGTGTGTTTCACAAAGGATCGATTGACCAACAGGAGCGGTTGGGGCTGAGGCCACGGATGATGTGGAGGAGAGAGCGAGGGAGGAAAGCATGTCTTGGGGGGTTGAGGTTCGGGCGTTCTTTCTCTCTCCCCCTCTCCCCCCTCCCTTCCTCTCTTGGCTGCCTTGCCAAGCCAAGTTGGGATCGCTCTATTGATTCGTATCCTCTTTGCCCAGAAGAGTGGTGGATCACGTCTGGATCGATCCGTTTTCTTCCTTGGCCCTGTATCCCCCCTCCAAGATCTTTTCTGGCAATCATCACCGACGGGTTCACACTCGAATCGTGGATGTTTGTCTTGTTTTCTTTCCCTAGTTGGCGCCAGGGAGGAGGAAGGGGGGCTGCGCTAGGGAGTAGGGAGGAAGGATGGCCGGGCGTAACACGAAGCTTGACGCCCCATCCCAGCGACATAGTTCAAAAGTGGATCGGAAGGGAAGGACCCCATCTGAATCGGAGGGGAAGAGCCCCCATCGTCATCATCGTCATCACCATCCTGGTGGATGCTTCCAACGTAAACCTCCCTTGTGGCCTTGGGAAACCGCCGGGAAAGGGGACGTGAACCGATTCGGATGGGGATGGGCTGGACCAGACCGACGGTAAGAAAAACAAGCCAACCAACGAACAAACGAACGAACGATTCACTCCCCAACCCTCCCGTCCCTTCCTCAAAAAAAAAAAAAAAAGAAAGAAAGAAAGAAACCCCTTTTCCGAACTTGGAATCTCGACTCGCCCACTCTCAGTTTCTGTTCGAGCGGGAGAGCACGCTGACGGTCGAAAAAGGTCCCCTCACCCTCCCAACCCCAGAGACCTTTCGTCGTTGAGGGCTTTAGCATTCTGATTTACCCCTTTTCAATTCCACCGTCATAGCGCCGCCCCCCCCCCTTCCTCCATTTGCCCCACCATCATTCTCCTGATGATGATCATGAAAGAAAAAGCTTTGATCACCGCCAGCAGGCCCCTGTAACAGGCAACTCCCTCCCTCCCTCCCTCCCTCCCTCCCTTCCTCCCTCTCTCTCTCGGCAGCGGTCAGTTCTGATAACGATCCCATCATCGATGAGGGCGTGGTTAGAACCAACCCTACCCTATCTGAGGCATCACAAGGCAGGCGGCATGATGAGAGCCTCGGTGCTGTAGGGTCGGACCTTTATTTCCCCCCCATCTCTTCTCTTTGGGGCGTTCGGAAAGTCGGAGGAACAAAAGCGTTGGTTGAGATTTTGCGGGAGAAGTAGAAGGGAGGGGGGTCGGGGGGCGGAAGGTGTCGCCGAAGAGGGCCGCCATACCGACGATGGGAAGGGCATTCAGCGAAACGAAAGTATGGACAAGAGCTCCATCACGGTGTTCCCATTCCTTTCTTTCAGCGCAACAGGCCCAGCAGAGAAGTTCGACGCAGCTCAATCTCCGGTCGAGAAAGAAAAGGTAAGGTAAAGTAAGGGAGGGGAAAGATAAGTTGAAAGAGAGACTTGAATGATTGGGATGCGGTAAAAGGAGGAAAGAAAGTGAAGGAGAGGAGAGGATAGGATAGGAGAGGATAGGAAGTGGAGAGGACAAGTTTTGGAGCGCTCGCATTCAGATTGACAGACCCATTCGAGCCGCTAAGACTGGCTCTCGTTCGAGCGGCGCCCTGCCCGAGGGGACGCAGGAGAGCTGATGTCGTTGGCAAGCTTTTCCAGATTCTGCACCAGAGACAAGGGAAGCGAAAAGGATTGGGGAACGAAGGAGGCCCGCGTTGGTCAACTCCGAACAACCGCTATCAGTTACCAGACCGAAATTCGCTCACCTTGTCGTCGAAACCGTCTCCGTGCTCCAGAGCCTCCCTGATCATGCTGACAGTGGATTCCAGTGACCGCCTTCGGTTCGAAGGACTCGACATCGTCGTTCCCAACGAGCTTGTCCTCGAGTGGCCCCTCCTGTGGCCTGCGCCACCTCCTGAGATCGGTGAGCTGGGAGTGCTGCCCATCGAGGGAGAGCTTGGGATAGATCCTGAAACTTCCTCAAAGCTTGGTGATGAGATGCGAGCGCCATCAGCTGGCGAGGCAGGACCGGCTTCGTCGGCGTCGACCAAATCAGGTGGTAGCTGATGGGATCAGGAAGAAAGGCATGAAGGAGGTGGAGGAAAAGGGTGGAAAGTGGAAAGGCGGATCGCGTCAGTCTCGATGCCCCATCTCCAAACGATCGAATCCAAAGGGAAAACGTTAAGATTTTCCAATTCGAAGACTCACCCTCTCGTTCTCAATGTCAACCCGACGTGCTTCGTCAAAGTTGTGGATAGCATCCTTGATTCCCTCAGAGCCGAGCACCAGAGTGCCGTAAGGAAGCTTTCCAGTAGCCGACGCCGATTTCAGCTCGGAGACCCGTTCCGCCTCTTCTCGCAACAGGGCGAAAACCCGAGACATTCTTCCCACGGCCAAAATCTTGTTCTTGATGACTGTTCTCCTCTCCGCCTGTTCGTCGATCTGAGTGATCGAAGTAGGCGTCTCGGGGATCTCATCCTCCTCCTCCTCCTCCTCAAGCTCTTCTTTGCTGCAAATGTTCAAGATTGCGATCAACATGTCCGTGACTGCGAGCAGGAGAGCGGAGGAGAAGATGGATGGATTGGGGGGGGGGGGAGAGATGAAGAAAGGTGAGCCCCACTTGCCTGCGCTTCTCGTCAAAGAGCTACGCCCTGTTGATTATCGACCAGGACATGCAGCTCTCAGAGCTACCGCCCGCCTGACTCACTCTTTTCCCCTACGAAAGGCAAACTCCAAGTGAAGACGTCCATGAAGTTGGGTAGCCAATAAGGGTGAGGCGTGCAATTGAACTGCCTGATGTTCATCACATTGTTCTCGTACTTCAGGACCGCCGCCTTGTTGTTGTAGACATCAAGGTAATTTGGCGCCGAAAAGATGGTCATGACCGAGGGGAAGCCCGTCGTCTTGGTCTTGCGGTACATCCGGTACCCTGCATCCTGAGCCTCGTGGGCCCTGATGATGGAGAGCAGGTTGTTCCTCTCCAGGAACTGGCAGGCGGCGTTGTAGGTGAAGAAGAAGGAGCAGCCTCGCACGTGGTTGTGAATGAAGCTCTCGTTCGTCTTCTCCTGGCCAAAGTCTTCCAAAGGATCGGCCCAGAGAAGGTCGCACATCAAGCCGTGCGTTGGAGGCTCACGGAAACGGTTGATCTTGCGGAGGTCATCCAAAGTCTGGAGCTCTGGTGAGAGGCCTCCGTGAATGCAGAGGAACTGCTTGTTCATGATGGCTCCGAGAGGCAGAGTACAGAACGACTCCATGCACAGGTCGTAGATCTCCTCAGAGTACTTGTGCTTGCATTCGAGCTTGAAAGTGAAGTAATCGGTCAAGTGCCGGCATTCGTGGTTACCCCGGAGCAGGAAAAGAGTATCCGGGTACCAGATCTTCAAAGCCCAGAGGTACAAGACGCACTGTGTCACGGGAAAGGGCGAAGGATGCAAAAAAAATAAAATAAAATAAAAATAATTATAATTTGGGGATTCAGCTTTGGATCTCAACAGGAAGCTGGAACATCCGCATTTCTGCCAGAAGGGCAGCCGAATCCACAACTTTCGAGGTAGACCACTTCTTTCCCTTGCGCTCTTCCTCAAAAACAAAAAAGGAAAAGGAAAGAAAGGAAGTAATCCCAAAATTTCAAACCTCTTGAGAACTCACCTCGATGGAGAAATAACCTCGGTCAACGTAGTCGCCAAGGAAGAGATACCGCGTTTCGGCAGGGTTCCCGCCGACCTCGAAAAGTTTCATCAAATCAAAGTACTGGCCGTGGATATCACCACAGACTGTTTTCGTCAGAAAAGTGGGAGAAAGAAAAGGGATGGGGGAGGGATGAAAGGAATTCAGTCGTGCCTTCAAAGACAGGGGAAAGGAGACTGGGGCGAAAAGCGCGACTTACCCGTGATGGGAGCGTCGACCTCGAGCAAGTTGGGTTCCTGTCTAAGGATTTCGGTGGCCCTGCTCAAGATAAACTTGGCCTGGTCGTCTGTCAGTCTTCCTTCCCGGTAGAAATGGTTCTTGAGGAAGGCGATGTCTGGCTTTGAGGGGTCCTTGTCACTGAAGAATTGCTCGTCGGTGGGCTTGTGGAACGCTGGTGCCTGAACATCCTTGATGACTCTTTCCTGTGTGGAGACCTGAGTTCCGTCGTCCGTGGTGTGGATGGTGAAGTCGATCTCCGGGATGGCTGGCTTGTTGGTAATCTGTCCAATGGCCTTCACCAGCCTCTGCTGACGATCGTTGGTGGCCGCCATGATGTCAGGTCGGGAAATGCTGCTAGGATGCGACTGCAGCGGGCTTCAGAATGCTGTTGAAAGAAGGTGAGCCGAGAATCGAGGAGTGGGCAGAGGCGAAGATGGAAGAGTGAGCAAGCATACATTCAAATGGCGAAGACCAAAAGGAGGGGGGAAGAGTGTGCGCATGCTGTCATAGCTCCAGCATGCACATCCCTTGAGTCCAAGGACCTTGGGAAGACGATTGCTAAATCCAAGTACACTTCCCAGAAAGCGGACCTTCTCCCCAGGGTCTTTGACGGAAAGGGAAGGGGACCAAAGAATTCGATTTCTTCTTCTTTTTCGACTCACCCTCGGATAGTTGAGGGAAACCACTGAAAAGCCTTCAGAGGTAGGATCCTTTGAGAAGGAGGGGGGAGGAGAGGATGTCGGGGGTGGGTAAAAGGGTAGCTTGGCCCGGGTAGATGTGGAGATGCCGACTCTTGATGCTTGGCTGGACCGAAAGGATGAAACCTTTATGCTTTAACGCTTGTAGTCTCTTTGGGAAGAATGATCCAAGCGACCTAGAGAAGTCGGAGGTCCAGGTGGAGGAGTGGGTGGGGGACCAGAAAATCAAAGAGGAAAGAGAGAAGGAGGGCCAGGGGAGAGTGAAAGTGGTTCAGAGGGGAAGGGGCGGACGAGAGAGCTGAAGGAGGTGCGAACAATCACTCTGAGGAAGACGAGGAACCCGAGGATTTGAAAGCGCCAGGTTGAGAGCTTGAAAAGGTGGACGGACGACCGAGAGATATAGAATAAGGTACGTGATGCAGAGGGAATGGATTGCAGAAGAAGGAGGGGGGAGGGAGAAGGCGAGGGCTTAAAGTAAAAGCGGGGTGAGGGCTTCAATAAATGTACGTGTCTTTATCTTCTTCCCTTCCTTGAATGGGCGTCGGCGACGTGGAGAGGTGTGGGGAAGCTTTTGGTCGCAGTGGTGAAAGACCCTGTCGATTCCACCGTGTCCAGCTCTTGCCTACCAGTGCTCCGAGCTGCTGTTGGTAAGCGTAAGGTCGGATCCTGATCCTTGGATTGGTGGCGTCGTCGAACGGTTGAGCTCGCCTACAAAGGTGCGATGAGAGGGATGGGCTGGAACAAGAGACGAGGAAGAGGAATCGAGGTCCGAGGAGCGGAAAAGGGGAGGGTGGGGAAGGGGATGTGGAAAGGCTGAAAAAGGAACGAAAGGGTTTTCGTTGCGAGATCAAGGAGAAAAAAAAGTCAGGGAGAGGAGCGGGAGGTTGAAGGTGGGGAGGGAGTAAGGAAGGTGGGTGAGATGGGAAGGACGCAAAGCTGTCGCACCTCGTGCCTCTTGTTGACGATCGTGAGTGATAGTAGAAGGAGAAGGTTGGTGTTTGGCTTGGTGAAGGGGTGGTAGGGGGGAAGGGGGTGGGGTGAAGGGGGTGGGGGTGGTTGGTTGGTTCTGGGTTGGCGAGGTGGTTTGAGAGATGGGCTGTTGCGTGGTTGGTTTTCGCCCTCGGCACAAGTCATGAGTGTTCACGAAAGGGGAGTGGTCTGTGACTACCAGCCAAAGAAGGGTCAGATGAAAAAGTCGAATCAACTGTAATCGAAAGTCACGGAGCGAGGGAGGGAGGGAGCGCGACGAGGTGAGGGGGAATAGGAAAAACGAATACGAATCACTCGAAAAGACAACACCAAGACCGGTCTCACGCCTTAAAAGGTTAGGAAAGTGCGAGAGCATACACATCAACGGGGTAAGCGAGAGGCGAGCGTCCCTGCAAGGCAGGCTAAGAGACGTATTAGAAATCCATCGGCGCTCGAGTGACTTTCCCTTTCCTTTCTTTCCTTTCTTTACCTTCTTTTCTCCTCATCCACAAGGTAAATCATCCACACAAGGTAAAAGGGGCGGTCGCTGGAGAGGAGTCGGTGGGCACCATGAGAAAGGGGGATTCGGAACTGGCAGAGAGAGAGAGAGGTCGCCTGGACGGTTGAGGTTGTCCATTGCGCCAGGTTGCAAAAGTCCCTTCATTCAGCGAGATCACCCACGCAAACCAAACCACCCAAGCACAGCTGCGAGTTTGAAGCCATCTCCTCAACCGACCACGCAACCATCTCTTCTTCGAGAACCCTTCCCTCAACCCTCCACAGCGAGGTCGAACCTTGAGCCAGTTCCCTGACTCGTGACTGCCCTCACCATGCTGTTCCTTATAAAAGAGGAAGAGAGAGAGAGGGTTGGGGGGTGGGGATCTTGTCTGTTGGTGTGATCAGGGACCCGGTCTCTTTTTTCCAGATCCCACCTCGGCCACCTTCTTCTTCCCTTCTTTTTTCCCTTCTTTTTTCCCTTCTCCTTTTCCCTTGTTCCTTTTTCGCGCAAGGACGCGCGCGCGACTTGCAAAGTTCAGTGCGGAATGACCCTGGGCTGCGATCAGGATGGGGAAGGACCTGCTCTCGACTCTCTGTACTTTGGCAGATACGAAAGTTAGCGGACACTTGGTGTTCATGGGAGTATGCGTGTCGCGAGGAAGGTAGCGTGAATCACCTTCCCCTTCGAACAGAGGAGCGTGAATCTGAATCGAGCCTTTTTTTTTTTTTTTTTTTTTTACCTTTCAGTCCAAGTGTTGCTCTCCACCTCGCCACCAACCTTGCGCTGTCCGTGATCGCAAATGGACGATGGGTCTCGCGGATGAAAGTGATGTGATCGAGTCGAGGATGGATAGGGTAGAAGATCCTTGCCTCGCCTTGAAATCCGAATCTCCCCAAACCCAAAGGTCTTCTCCGCCTCTCCCACCACAAGCAGAGGAAGGAGGCCAAGGTGGTCTCGGTATCAGATGGTGAAAGACGAGTAGAGTGGGAGAAGGGGTTTTTGTATTCATCCTCTCCCTTTTCGATTTCCTTTTTTCATCCCCTTCCTCCCTCCCTTGGTCCTGCCCATCCACACGACCCAACCAACCCAACCAGCCGAGCCCTTCTCCCTGCCTCAACCCTTCGACCTTCCTCTCCTTTTCTTTTTTTCCTCTTCGAAACCCAGTCGAACTCGAACGGGGGGCGAAGGAAAAGCAGGAATCTACAACCTCTTCCCTTGATTCCAACTCGGGGTCAAGTTTTTTTTTTTTCCTACCTTTGATTCAACCCCCACCCCCCTGTTTGTCGGTTGACATAGGCTCGCGCAGGCGAAGGCAAGGGGCGGGGGGTTTCATGGAATTACATTCGATTTTTACAGAGATGGAGAGGGCGGGGCTTACAACCTAGAGTCCCGTATCCAGCTACTTACTCCGCGCGCGTCTTGAATCTCTGGACAAGTTGATACTCATGACTGTTATGAAGGTTGGATTGACAGATAAGAAAAAAATGTGGAAAAGGTTTCTCCATCTCTGCACTCTTCTCTTTTTTTTTTTTTTTTTTTTTTT
>KZ819858.1:15787-29873 GCA_003144235.1 Violaceomyces palustris | reverse complement strand
ACAGGGAGCTACGAGAGGAACTCGAGAGGGAGCTGAAGGGATCCAAAGGGAAGGGTGGCGGTAGGAGGAAGAAGGGAAACGGTTCGGGAAAGGCCGAGTACAAGTTGAGGAAGCTTCTCGATCTGAAGAGGTCGGACGATTACATCGAGACGAGGTACGCTCTCGAGGTTGAAGATGGATCGACTCTCAAGCGGAGCGGGTCTGATGAAACGGATCAGGTGTTGAAGAGGGTGAAGAAGGAAAGACCTTCTTCGCACGGATCGAAAGCTGAGGAGGGGAACCCTTCTGAATCCGACGAGGAGGAGGAGGAGGAGGAGCTCGTCCTCTCCCTCCGACCCAAACCGAAGCCTCTTCTTCCACCACCACCACCCCAGCAGGAGGGGAAGCAAAGGAGTCATCTCGACCCGGTCAACCCGTTGTCCTCCTCGACCCAATCCACCATCGGCGAGTCGATCAAGGTGGAGAAGGAAATGAGAATTGGGGGAGAAAGGCGTCGGATCTCACTCGAAGGGCAAGAAGAGGTCGTCGATTCGGGAGAGGATTCGGAAGAACCCAGTCTACCGGTCCATACCAAACCCACCCTCCGAAACCCTTGGTCCGCTTCCTCCTCCTCGTCGTCGGAGGATCAAGAGGAAGAGGAAGAGGTTCTGACACTGATCCCCAGGAGAAAGGAGAAGGTGGAAGGGAAACCCTCTTGGCAAACCAACTTTGATGGAACCGCCTTAGCCTTACCGAAAACCTCACGACCTCCATTCTTGGCGACCGAGGAGCAGAGAAGAGCAGGGGCACTTTGGCTGGACCAAGGCGTTCAGGTCCCAGCTTCGATCAACATTTTTCTGAGGGACTACCAGAGGCAAGGTGAGGAAAGGGGGAAGGATACGAACGTGTTGATGGAGATTGGATTCCCACTTTCCCCCCCCCATCCCCTCCCCCTCCTCTCTCTTCACCAGCAGCGTGTCTTGACTAGCTTCATCCGTCCCTGACTTTGTCCACCCTTTCCCGGTTTTTTGTTTTGTTTTTGTTTTTGGGGTTACAACACAGGCATCCGTTTCTTCTACCAGAGGTACAAGGAGAACCGTGGAGGTCTTCTGGGTGACGACATGGGTTTGGGAAAGACGATCCAAGTGATAGGATTCCTTGCAGCCATCATGGGTAAGAAAGGTCACGACGAAGACGATCAGAGGAGGATGGAAGCGGTGAGGAGCGGAAGGCTCCCTTCTGGAAGGCAGAAGTCCAACCGAGTCTGGGAGACGGCTCTGATCATCTGCCCCAGCAGCGTGGTGGACAACTGGAGATCCGAACTTGACACATGGGGCTACTTTGAACACGCCTCGGTCAACACGAGTGCGGTGAGGGAGTTCGAGAGGGGAAGGTTGGACGTCCTCGTCACTTCTCACGAGATGGCTTCCAATCGGATCCAAGATCTGGAAGGACTCGACCTCTCCTGCGTCGTTGTGGACGAGGTTCACAAGTTGAAGAACCCGAGGTCCAAACTCACCTTGGCCATGAACCGATTCCGATGTAGGGTCAGGTTCGGGCTGACTGGGACAGCCATCCAGAACTCGTACAGGGAACTCTACACCATAGCGGATTGGACCAACCCTGGACTGTTGGGGAGCGAGGTGGAATGGGTCAAGGAGATCGAGGAACCGCTCAAGAGAGGACAGAGAAAGGACGCTTCGCCAGAGCAGTTGGCTGACTCGAGGGTGAGATGGAGGGAGAGAGACAGAGAGAGAGGGAGGGAGGGGGGAGAGATAGGAAGAGAGCGATGAGATTTCTGACACCGGAATCACATTTTTGGCCCGGGGGCACTTGGTTTTTATTCCCCCCCCTTCTTTCCCATGGCTACAGACTCGAGCCGACAAGCTGGTGAAAAACGTCTTGCCCTTGTTTTTCCTGAGAAGGTGAGTCGAGCTTGCCCCGTTGCGGGGGTGGTGGGGGGAGTGATTTCCTCTCCTTTTTTTGGGAAATCTTCAACTCCAAGTTGATCCCGTGAACCTGACCGTTGGACGGTGTCTTCCCAACCCTAATCTCGCTGGGATAGAACCAAGGATCTGATCAAGGATCAGCTTCCTCGAAAGTTCGACAAGATCGTCTTTTGCCCTCTCACCCGGACCCAACTTGGGGTTTACAGGAGGATCCTGAGCGAACCAGAGGTGGATTTCATGAGGAAGCATGCCGATCCCTGCGAGTGTGGAAGGACGGACGAGGGAGGGTGAGTCATAAGGGGGGGGGGGGGGGGGGGGGCTTGGCCTCCCCCTTTCCTTCGCGATGATCCACTAGCTTACCATGCAGTCTTCCTCTTTCGCTCTCAGCCTCCCCTTACGTCGACAGAATTGCTGCCACCGAAGGGACGAGAGGGGCAACAAGTGGAACCAGAACATGCTAAAGTACATCTACCTCTTGCAGAAGTGCTCCAACCACGTGGCGCTGGTATTCCCGGACCCAGACGATCGAAGGTGTGGCGATCCAGAGAGGGAGAGTCGTTACGCGAGGCAAGTCGAGTACGTCAGGATGATGTTCCCCGAAGACTGGGAGGACAAGAGGTGCAACGCGAGGAACGGGATGAACGAGGAACTCTGCGGAAAGTGGAAGGTCCTGGCCGGTCTGCTGAGGCAGTGGAAGAAGGACGGGGACAAGGTGCTCGTCTTCTCGATGAACCTTCGACTGCTCCAGTTCATCGAGTTCTTCATGGTCAAGGAAGGGTACGACTTGCGAAGGTTGGACGGGAGCACGCCTCAGGCAAAGAGGCAGTCTCTGGTCAACCAGTTCAACTCGGATCCGAGCGTCTTCGTCTTCCTTATCTCGACCACCGCTGGAGGCACGGGACTCAACCTTACGGCGGCCAACAAGGTGGTCGTCTTCGATCCTCACTGGAACCCTTCTCACGACCTTCAGGCCATGGATCGAGCCTATCGATTCGGACAGACTCGCGACGTCAACGTCTACAGGTTGATAGGAGCAGGTTCACTGGAGGAGTGCGTCTACGGCCGACAGATCTACAAGCAGCAGCAGATGCAGATCGGTTACGAGGCGACCAAGGAGAGACGTTACTTTGAAGGAGTGGCGGGGGACAAGGACAACATGGGAGAACTTTTCGGATGCAAGAACCTCTTCCGAATCCAAGAGACCTCGACCACCAAGGCCATCATCGACGACTGCAACATCAACGAGATAGGCTACGCTCTGGAGAGATTCGTGGAGAGCTTTGGAACGGGAGAGGATCTGAACCAAGTGGACCTAGGCTTGAGCAGGGTCATGGCGGGAGAGACGGAGAGAGTGGCTACCACGGATCCGGAGGAGGGTACCACCAAGGTCCATCGTTCGACGAACCAGACGCCTGCCAACCTAAAGGGGAAGGCCTCTTCTTCAGCCACCGTAGCCGGAGGTGGCAGCAGAAATGAGGAGAGGGACGATCCGATCAAGAACATCCTCGACAACGCCGGAGTCACCTACACCCACCTCAACGACGAGATCACCGGAGGTAGCAGAGCAGAAGCGGAAATGTCCAAGCAAGCGCAGCTGGTGAGCAGGTGGGCCCGGGGGGGGGGGGGGGAGGGGGTTGATGCGAGGATGGAACCATTCTCAAGCGATCAAAGGAATGATGTGAGACTGACAAAAGGAAACACACACTGTCCTCCTACCCCTTCCCTTTCGCTCTCTCCCATGAACACAATATCCGCAGAGGACGACAGCGAAGAGGAGAGCCAAGACGCAGAAACCATCAGGATCCAAAGCACCTTGGCCACCCCCAAGGCCTCGTGAAGGTGTCAAGATGGAGGAGAAAGTGGACCAGGTCAAGGCACAACTCGAGCAAGCCGAACATGCCCTCGAGTGAGTGACAGCTTTCCCTCCATGATCTTGCATCGAAACGAACGCACTTTTCCTACCCCTACCTTCTTTCCGCTCATTAAAAAAAAAAAAACTTGCTTCCTTCCCTCCTTCCCACTCTCTCGGCTTTGATGACAGGAGGGTACGTCCTCGAAACGGCCCAACCCTCTCGCTTTCGATCCTAGCGAAGATGGCCAAGAAGACCGAAGCGGAATTGGCGGGAGAACTTCGAAGGGTGAGAGACATTCCTTTCCTACTCTCTTGCCACCCCCCTTGCCCTCCGATTCTCCTTTAGTCTATTCTGAAGTGGAACTTACCGCCCCCTTCACCGCTTCACCTCTTCCTTCTCCCAGATGTCGGAAGCCGAAATGAGGAGATACTTTCAGGACTCGATCGATTCCATCTCCAAGAAAGGATTGACAGACATGGACAAATCAACCTCTTAGACTCCAAGAGCTTGGCTTATGAGGACCTCTGAAGCGACACTTTCTCCCCTCCCCCCTTCCCCCTCTCCTTCTTCCGGGCTCTTTTTTCCTCTTCCTTTTTTCCCCCTTCAAACGAACGCTTCTTTCACCTCGCCCCTCATCCACCCCTCCCTACTTCCTTTTCATTTCCCCCCCTCTCCCCCCCCTTTCCTTTAATATATCAAATTGGGCACAAACAAGATATTACGGGAACCGGATGTGCAAGGACCTTTGGGCGCGTGCGTACGCCTTCCCTCCTCACTCTCCTCATTCACGGTAAAATGAGGCCCCACCTTTCTCAGATGAAAACTACAGCCCAGACCCTCTCCCTCTTGTGGTGGTGGTGATCGTGAGTGGTGGGTGGGGACGGTCCCCGGGAAGGATGAAAGAAATGAAGTGTGCGCGTGCGTGTGTGTGAAGTCAACACATTTGAGAATTGGCACGAATGCTGAAACACCCCCCCCCCCCCCCCCCCCCCCCCCCCCCCCCCCCCCCCCCCCCCCCCCCCCCCCCCACTTTCCCCTTTGGGCCGCCATATGAGCTGTGGCACCCTTGTCGCTTTCATCCCTCCTTCCCTTCCTCTTCCACATTCCTTTCCGTGCCAACAGGGAAGGACTAATTGAACTCGTCTCTCTTCCTCCTTCCAGCTTGCATGGTCGGTCGGTCGGGGGGTTGAGGAGATGAGGTACTCGTAACGCGCCCTCTCTCTTGACATGCTGAGCTTGTGCGAATGTTGCATCTCTTCCCTTCCACTCTCCTTCTTCTCTTTTCTTCTCCTCCTCCAAAACTCACTGTCTCTCTCTGTTTCCACCGTCCATTTTGGAAATCCTCCCTCCCCTAGCTTTCAGCAGCTCCCCTTCAGAAGGTTCCCTATTCATCCCAGAGCAACGGATCGAGAAGGGGAAAGGAAAGGGGAATCGATCCTTCACAGATCGAGTGGAAAGAGAGAGACAGCATATAGAGTGACGGACGATCTTGGAGGGGTCCTTCACAGGGATTCAAGCGGAAGAAGGTTCCAGCAGGATGTCCAAATTCCGAATGGAAGGCGATGCAGAGAGGATTGTGGAATCTAGGATCGATCTGAAGATCGAGGAGGAGGAGGAGGGGGACGAGACCAGCAGGTTTCTCTACGAAGGTGGGAAGAGAAGGGTAAGGTTCGAGGTCGAAGAGGAAAGGGAGGAGGAGATCAAGCGAGAAGCAAGGCATGAGTTGGTATGCTGCATATTGAAGGTGAGTTTTTTTTTTCTTAGCTTCCAAGACCTCTCAAACCATGACTTTCGCTTGAGGAGGGTGGGAGACCTCAAGTTGGAGAGGTTCAAACCAATCAAGTTTGAATGAGACTTCATTCGTGTCAGGATGGATGATGATTCTGAAGCGTCTGCCACGGCGTTCTTCATCTCACCACAGCGTATCACGCTCCTGGTGGTGGTGATATTGGTGTTCGTGCTCGTGTTCAAGACCATCGATAAGCGGAGCAATGTGAGTGTCACCTTGAGAAGAGAGGTTCGGCCTCGCAAAAGTAAAACAAGCAAAATCTCTGATCCTTCACCAAATTGACGAAGTCTCTTTCCTTATTTCTTTATTCGTTTCTTTTTCGTGCTTGGATACGGGGAATCGATGAATCTCCCAAGGAAACCAGAAGGGAGGAGCAAGAATTCGAAAGGATCCAAGAGACGAACTCGGAAGGGGAGAGGTTCGAGGACAAGGTGGTGATCACCATCAAGTCCGGACATTCGGTCATCAACGATAGGTTACCGATCCACTTGATGAACATGAGAAAGCAAGGGATCCACCTTCCGAATCTCCTCCTCTACTCGGATGTCGACACCGTGATCGGAGGATTCCAAGTGAAGAACGTCCTGAAGAACGTTTCGGAAGCGACCAAGATGCAAGCTGATTTTCAACCTTACTTTCAACTTCATCGGATCGTCGTGAGTTTTTTTTTCCCTCTCTTCGCGGCAGAGTCGAGGGCGGGGGGTTCGGGGTGGGATGGTAGACGATGACAAGGAATTTGAAAGAATAGAAAGTCCAAAAATAAGATGAAAAATGATGACACCTCTTCCCCCGGAACGACGATCAAGGATGATTTCCAACCTGTGAAGGAGTTGAAAGATGGCCACCTCTTCGACAAGTGGGTCACTAGTTTGCTCCTTGAATTCTTTTCCTTTCGAAAGTGTGCAGGAAGGGATCGTTTCGCTCAACGTGCTGTTATCTCATCTGATCCCCCCCCCCTCCCCCCCAAAAAAAAAACTACCTCTGGCGACAGATACAAATTTTTCCCTCTTTGGTGAGTGGAAAGCGTACGAGGATCACCTTTGAGCATTTTGATTCTTCCTGATTCAGCAAAGCTTCGACACTTTCGTCCAACCAAGGGGGGATGCCTTCAGGACGTACCCTGACTTGGATTGGTACATCGGAACCGAAGCCGATTCCTTCGTCTTTTGGCCAGATGTGAGTTTAGCTTCGAATCCTTCGCACGACTGATGCTCGAAATCGGAATGGAAATGGCTCAAGACATCTCAAGCCTTCGTTGGTTTGGTCCTGTAACCCCCCCCCCCCCCGTCCCCCTTTCCAACCGCAGCTCTTCAAATTCCTCAAGAACCAGAACCCTGACGAGCAGCTCCTGTTCGGGATCAAGGACCTCATCGTTGTGGCTACAGGGATGCCCTTCGCGCATGGTGAGAGACTACCTCATCCAAATGTCCGAAGGAAAGCAATTTGGGAAATTTTGAGTCGGATTCCTGGGGAAAAAATCATTATAAAAACCAAAACCACTTCTTCTTCCCTCTCTTCCTTTTTTTACAGGAAGTCTGTACGTCATGTCAGGGGCATTGATGAGAGCCACTTACGGTCAAGATCCTTGGGGTTACGAGAAGAGGTGGGATCACCTTCTGGAGCATTCCTGCTGCGGAGATGGAGAGCTCAGCAACGCTTTCTGGAAGACTCCTGGAGTCACGATCAAGAAGTTGTCGGAAGGTGGAAGCAGGTTCCAAGGAGAACCTCCGAACGAGATCCTCTTTCATGATGGTAACTTTTGCGAAGCGATCGTGGTACTTCACCATCTCGACACTGCCTTGGCGCAACAACTTTATGATTTCAAGGTGAGTTTTTTCTTGTCACTCTGGGGGTGGGGGGCACTGGAGGTACGTTACTTGTGTTCCTTTTTTTCACCAACCTCCAAGTTACGTGATCGATCCCACCATCATTTACATCGCTTCCAATGGAAGGCTGAGATCGAGCCTTTGCTGGTGAGTGGTTTCGAGAAAGGGAAGGTGTGGTTCGTCCCCTGATTCCCTTTCCAACTCTCGATGTCTCTTTCGATCGCGGAACAGGATGAGCTGGATACTGTTCGATATGCAGACGTATTCGGTGAGTGAAAGGAAGGGTAAAGGAACATGCGCCCGTGTGGCTTCTTCACACCGCTCTCTCTCTCTCTCTCTCGTTTTTAAAATATCTTCGTTCACTTGAATCGTTTGAAAGGAAATCCCATGCTCTACAGGCTAAGCTTCTGCGAAAAAAAAAATTCCCAAAAACCAACAGATCGATTCCTCCCAAGTTTCCTAAGAACTTCGGTAAGGACCGGCCCACCTCAAGAACAAGCTCCTCTCCTGAGAGGCGAGGGTTCAAAAGCTCAAAAAGTGGAGTGGAGAAACATTTTCTGGACGGACGGTAAGGTGGAGCAGTGGACTTCGGATTCCGAATCTTGTAGGGAAGCTTGCAAGCAGAGGAAGGAATGCCTCATGTGGTCTTGGGAGAAGAAGGAGGACCAAGAAACCCAGAGTGCCAACGTCACGAAAGGTTCAGGGGTATGCTGGATGGTTGACAACGGAGTTCGATTCGGAAAGATGGAGGATGGAAACAAGAACGTCGTGAGCGGATGGTTGGGTGACAGGATTGATGACTACAGATCTCGCTGGCAGTGTAGCGGCCGGCTCAAAATGGTGTCGTCAACGTGATTTTCGAAAAAATTATAACTAGAAGAAAAATAAAGCAAAACGATAATGGATTGATGCGAGGAGAGAAGGGAAGCGATGACGACGATGACGAACAGAGAGACGGAGGAGTTGTAGGGAATGAACCAGTCTCCCTTCCTCGTCATCATCCCCACCTTTTTTTCTCTCACAAAAATCTGCGTTTCGAACTTTTTTTGAAAAAAAAAAAAGGGAAAAGAAAAAAGAGGGGAAAGAGGAAGGAAAAGGCAATGGAAGGCGGGTCCAGAAATAAGTGGCGATGGTGAGATACAGGGCTTTTCACCGATGGATTCCATCGATTCAGGACCCTCCTCGTTCGCAGGTGGGTATGGATGGGCTGAAATGAAACCGCGGAGGCGTCGACACCTTGTGAAAGGGTGGCTTGGAGGCGTCTTCATATGTTTCGGCTGAAGGGGGATCGAAAAACGATTGGAAGGAGGTAGGAAAGGAGGGTAGGGAAGTGATTGCGAGTTTTCTTTTCCATCACTTTCTCCTGTTCCTCGAAGCTCGGGTCGAAACAGCTGCCCTCGTTCGGCTGATTGTCATCGTCGATCTGTAGGTGCCTCTCTCATCCTCGCATGAACCAGACTCGGGACTGGAGAAAGACCGGAGAGTTGTAGATTTTGAGTTCATGCTATCCAGCCCAAGTCACCACGGACCCCACTCCCTCCTTATCAGCCGCCCCGAAGATTCTCCAGGATGCGGTTTCATACCAAAAGGAAAGGTTGGGGTGATTTTCATCACCTCCCCCCGCCTTTCCTACCTTTCCAGATATCCCGCTCGGATTCCCTCGCGTTCTCTCTCTTTTCTTTCTTTCTTTTTCTTGTCCGTCGCTAGCTTCTCATCCTCCCCTTCTTTGAAGGTTCCAAATCTCCCACTTCGCTCCATTCCTTCCTCTAGATCGTTCCTCTCCGACCCATGTCTGAGTACCCTCCCTATCCCTCTCCTTAAAATTCAAATAACTGCCTTGCGTCAATCTGCCTTTCCGGCTGATCTTTTCCCACCATCACGACCCACGGTTTCAAGATCACCGTCAGAATAGCAAGAAAAGGTAAAAAACATGGCCATACCCCAGATGCCGTCCAGCAGTCTTTACAGTGTCGAAACATGCCCAGGAAAAATCAAGCTTACGGTTGATGTGACCGATGAACGAGATCGAAGTAAGGTGGCAAAGGATGATCAGGTGAGGTTGGAAACCCTGGAATGGATCTCAGACTCCATCTTTCGATAGAGTTTACCATGATACCCCCCCTCTCTTCGTCCCATCTGCCTTTCTCAATCAGGGAAAAGAAGCCAAGGACATCCCAGGTACCGTTGCTGGAGTCGAGGTAGATGAAGGGAACTTCGATTCCTCAAAAGAACAAGATTCGAGCAAAAGCAAGGAAGAAGTGATGGGGACCATCCAGGGCAAAATGGTCGCCGAGGATTTCCAGGACTGCCATGCGACTTCACCCACCTCAAAGTCCCGTCCTGGGAGAATGAAGAGCATCCTCAACAGAACCCTTTTTGGAAGCATCAGTAGGGCCAACAGTAGCAGCAGCAGCAACAACAACAACAACAACAACAACAACAACATTTCCGGCGACTTCCTACCTCCAAGACAGGACGAGGAGGTCGTCCCATCAGGGTGGTCCTCAAAAGGTTCCAGAACCCTTCCCGGAACCTCTTCCTTGCTGGCGAGGCAGAATCTCTTCAGGGTTTCCTGCTCGAACCCTGGCGAGGTGCGAAGGGAGGAGAAGGTGGTTGTCAAGGAGGTCTCAACGGATCGTAAGAGCTCTTCGGATGCTTGCAAGCGGACTAAGTTTGACGAGGATCTCTTTTCGGGAAAGACGACGAGGATCTACTTCACGTCGAGGCCAAGCTTGGAACGAGCACTTGCCGAACAGTTTCAGGCTAGCAGTTCGAATCAAGTGCAAGAGCCCATCAAGCCTGGAAGGAGGTTCTTCTTCCTACCGTTTCAGAAGATCTTTAAGAGGCAGAATTCGACTTCCTCCTCCTCCTTCTCCTCCCTTTCATCAGATCAAAAGTACAGTCTGTCGGCGGTCAACATGACCGAATCCGAACAGCTGGAACCAACCAAGGAAGAGTCTACGTGGGTTTCTTATAAAGATCAGACCATACCCAATCTTTCCGAGGACACCCAAAGGCCCCTCCGAAGGAACAAGGTCCTGGTCACAAATTTCGATTTTGCCTTGGGAAAAGCTTACCGTAGGTTGAGCAGGTCGACCAACTCAGGCAAGGAGGAGGGCTCCACCTTCCCCACCATCTCGGAAGACTGGGCAGCCGAATCCGAGGGAAGCGACTCTTCTCTTCTCGAACTCCGCAAAAGAGCGAATAGGAGAATTTCGAGCTCGGCGTCCCTTTCCAGTCTCAAGAGGCAGCTCAAATCTTCGATCGTATGTCCGGCACCTTTTCCCGACGGGACATCGTCGAACTCCCACCCCTATTCAAAAAGAGACAGGACTAGGACCAGGAGCACACCTCCCAGACCTTCGAACTCTGGAAACTTGGGTGACTTTCAGAAGTTGTTATGCCAAAAAGTTTCCCTCGGCTCTTCGAAGAACGGGATCAGGACGGACCCGACGATTCCCGGTTTCGATACCCATAGCGACAGCTCTTTGGTCACTCGGACCGACGAGATTGCACCTTTTAGTTTCCCTGTCAGGTCGAATGGACTTCCAAATCTCGCGTTGGACATGACGGATTTCAAGCAGCCCTCGTCATCCTCTTGCAAAGAGATCTTGCGAGGGGAAACCTCATCCTTTCATGACGGTTCCACCAATCGAGCCGAGGGCGGGAGAGACCCCGAAACCTCGGACGCCGATTCCAAGACGGAGACCACCTCATCCTCGAGCTATTCATCTTCACCTTTCAAAATCAAAGCTCTTACCGGTTGGTGTTCAACCACTGATTCGGCTCCGGTGTCCCTCACGCCATCATCGCCATCGTCAAGCGTGACCGCAATCTCAAGTATGAACGCCTCCACATCAAGGATACCAAGGCCTTCCATCAGGGATAACGTTCAGATGTCGGCAAGGAAAGGGGGATCGGATGCTGGCTCCGATATCAAAACAAAGAGCGAGAACGGATCAAGGTTGGATCTCGAGATGAGCAAGTGGAAGGGTTCCAAGATACCAGTCAGGAAGACTTCTCCGGGTAGCGATTCCGGCACTTCGGACCTGGATCCGGTCGTGGATACGTTCGGAAAGCAAATTACGAATCGGGTCGGAGAAGGGGATGGGCGAAGAGCCTCACCTCCGGTACGACTTGTAGGTTCGGTGGGAGGAAGAGGAGGGGTTGGGAGGAGGGTGAGCCTGACCGCTTCCACCAAAGCGAGGGCGGATGGTCGCTGCCAGGGCACGGTTGCTACGAGGTTGTTGGGCTCGGTCCCATCACTCGATGTAAAGACCAAGAAGGCCGAGAGGGTTCTGATGGGAGATCAGGGAAGGGAGGATCCCGATGCGAAGGCTGGGAAAGATGAGGATGTGAAAAGAAGCAAGGGGTTGAATTCCTCGCTACCCGTTCCTCCAGGGATGGGATCCGTCTCTGAGGAAAAGTTCAAGGAGGATGAATTGGAGGAAGGAGAGGAAAAGAAAGGGATGGATCAGAGTGAAGAGGGCTGCAAAACTCCCAACCAACGGAATCGAGTCGATCTCGCCTTCGAATCGGATTCACCCGCACTTGCTCCGGAACAAGACTCATTCCTGGAGAAGGGCTCGAGCTCGTCTCCCTTCCATCTGATGGAAGAGGAAGGCGCTATGTTCGAGATGGTGAAAGGTCGTATGTTTTGTCCCAACGTCGATTTGCAAGTGGTTGACGATTCTGCTGTCGAGAAGGCTGGCTATCCTCTTCGACAACGCACCGACTCACCTTCAGAGACTTTACTGCACTGCTCAAGGGATGAGGAAAGGGAGGAGAACGGTTCGACCCACGGAGATAGCTTCAAATCTCGTCCTTGCCTGGATGACATTCCAGGGTCCTTTGTGACTTTGTCAGCCTCATCACATGCTGGGCAGAAAGGATTGACGGAGCGAGGGGGTGGAAAAGAATCGGGAGAACTCGAGGTGGAGGAGGAGATGGAGCGATGGAGCATTGGCACTCTCTCGAGCCTGAGGAATCTGGAAGGTTCCGTCAAGCTCATCTCGGATTGCCAAGGTTTCTGCCTTCACCAGTACGAATGCGAGATCCTGAGGTCGGAGCTGGAAAGCCTCAAGACGAGAACTCAGGTGAAGGAGTCGGAGACGAAGGTGGACAGAGGCAACTGCAGGAGGTTGTTGAAAAGGTGCTTGGTGATCCTCGAACAACCGAGCTCTTCCATCAGCTCAAACCCAGGGGTGCGATCCTCACTGACCCTGCCTCTCGAGTCCGGGTTTGGCCACCCTGGATCGACGGCGAGGGATTCCGACCTCTCGCCTTGGTCATCGGCATCACCCTCTACCTCCGAAACTTCCCTGGAAAACGAGCTGAAAGGTGGGTTGAGCCCGGCGGTCGAGTTGCCGGATTCCTTCCTCGTCGATGAAAACTTCGGATACACAAGAGGAAGGGGAGTGGGTGAAGGATTTTCTGAAGCCAGAGCTCTCGAGTACAGACCCCAAACCCTTGAAGGTAGAATCCACGGTAAGGACTGTCCTTTTTGGAATCAATCGAGCCCTCTCTCTTGGGAAGCTCAAGACGAAAGATCAAGGATAAGGAAGTTTTCAAATTCAGAAGGGGATGACGGTCGCAGGCTGCTGATACAGGAGATGAGGGCTTTCCTTGACGGGAGAGGGGCACCCACTATCGGTGCCACCGTGGAAGCGACCGCGAGGGTAGTGAACGAGGCGAAGAAGATTGCGGGTCGCCAGATCCTTTGGGAAGCGGGTAGGACCGACTCGATCAGCAATGAAGCGAAAGCTAAGGAGGGAGGAAAAGGTAGCAAGCCACTCGTTGGATGCAAGAGGAGCCTTTCGGATGGTGACCTGGAATTGGAGAAAGGAGAGCACTCCGAATGCCCCGGTTCGCCCGTCGACCTCGAACCGAAGGGGGTTGAGGAACGGCATGGATGACATCTTGACAAGCCGGGATCAAGTCAGGGATCGTCTCATCCGCGGTCGCTCTTCGAGTCTAGGGAAGGAGAGGAGGAAGAAGGTGAGAGAAGAGGATAACCCAGCGAGGAGAGAGCCCGATTAGACCCGATTCCGGGGGGGGGGGAGGGAAGGGATGGAAGACCAGGAGGGGGTTACGTTGGACCGAACATGCGATGGAGGGGAGGCTTGGTGTGGATATGTGGGTGTGGATCGGATGGGCGGAGGAGAGAGCATGTGGTGAGAGAGAGGGAGAAAGAGGGAGAGAGGCCAGACAGAGCCTCGGTCACAGTTTGAGTTTGTGGGAGAGTGCTTGATCCTTCTCTCGGACCGTCACTCTCTCAAGCTGGAGGAAAGACAAAGACAGATAGATGCACATTCAGATTGTGAACGATGAAAGTTGGATCTCACCTAGAAGAGTGACCTCACCTAGAAGAGTGAGCCTCAGCCGGGGGAAAGGAACCGTTTTGAGTGAGAAGCATGTCGGTTGTCATGCACAGTCATAGCAGGTTACGATGGAGAAGAGGAAAAGAAAAAGAAAAAGGTTGTGGAGGCATATGGGTGGAGATGAGGATGGATGATGATGTCAGTAAGGGCACTACACCAACCTTTGACGGGGAGTCGGGGTCATGTTACTCGGCTTCTGATACCTTTCAACCCTCCTCTGACCTCCCACCCGAAGCCGACAAGCTCTCGTAATCATCCACACCGATCCTCGATGTCCATCGTTCCAAGCCCCCTCCTCTCCCCCCCCCCC
>KZ819858.1:0-15762 GCA_003144235.1 Violaceomyces palustris | reverse complement strand
CCAACCTCACCTCTCTCTCTTTCTCTCCCTCTCTCCCCCTCTCTCTCTCTCACATACACCAAACACACACTACTTCTTTGACGATCTTCGATTGAACCTCAATCTTGAAAACCCTCGGCTCATATTCGCCCCGGTCTCGATCTCAACGTTCTGGTGATGCCTACTTTGCCCCCATGTCAGCTCGGATCCCTCACCCACACTGCCTCTCCCTCAACTTGTATGCTTGCCCCCTCCTCCATCGATCGTAGCATTACGATTGTTTATGATTTCCTCTTCCCTTGTCGGCAATCTATCTCCCTTCCAGCCCAAGACCGTTGGATCCCAGATCTGCAACCTCCACCATTTCCCACTCAGTCATCAACTTGGACTCGATCCACGCTCCCATCAGACCTTTCCCCCCTATGAAGGCAGACTCGAATCGTCGTGAATCAGCTTTGCTTTTTTCCATCTCCCCTCTCGCTCTCCGGGTGGGTGGGTGTGTCTCCTGTCACTTTGCCGCAACTCAGTCGCTCACGAGGCCGAGGTTCATGAACCGCTTGCCTCCATCTACATGATGATCACCATGTCTCCCATCTTGAAACTTGGATGGTACTTCCCTCCCTCCCCCCCCCCCCCCCCCAACCGCCTCACTTGATAGTTGAAGACCCACTCCCAACTCCAACTCCTCCTACTTTTCCTCTCTCGACCAACCCATCCTATCCATTCATACCCTCTATCAGTTCATTCCCGCCATCACTCTCCATTCCCCACCCCCGTTCCCTTCCACATCACTTATACCCTTCTCCCCACTGCCAAGCGTTGGTAGCCTGAACGCTTTCCACCAACCCGACGTACACTCCTCTTAGGGCGCCCTTTCCCCCCCTTCCTCTCCAAGCCCTTACCAGTTGAATGCTCGATTGAATCTGATTTCAGACAGCCTGCTTGGTGTAACGCTGCCTCCGCCAACCCCACACGCAAGCTCAGAAGACCAAGGCGATACCCTCAGCATGGCTTGGCTGAAGCGAGCCCAGGCACCTCGTCAACTTCAGCCGTATCAGCCGTCGCCAACCAATTCGGAAAAGGTCCAAGATGAATGCCTTAAGCGAGCCCGGGCACCTCGTCAACTTCAGCCGTATCAGCCATCGCCAACCAATGCGGAAAAGGTCCAAGATGAATGCCTCCAGGTCGAGTCCTCAAATCCGGACTCTTTCCAACAAGCCACGTCTCTGACAGCAAGACCGCCTTTGGGGAGGAGAGAGTCTACCTCGAAGAGGAGCCCGACCCACCCTTACCTCAGTGGCAACTTTGCACCTGTCTCGACCGAGTACCCCCTCACCGACTGTCTTTACCAAGGCACCATCCCCTCCGAGCTCGCCGGATGTCAGTACGTCAGGAACGGGGGGAACCCGATGGCGAACTCGGACGCTGACCGTGACGCTCACTGGTTCGATGCGGACGGCATGCTAGCCGGCGTTCTCTTCCGGAGGTTGCCTGACGGTTCGATCCAACCCTCGTTCCTGAACCGCTACATCCTCACCGATCTCATCCTTTCCACGCCGGACCAACTCAGGAGGCCCATCCTGCCATCCATCGCCACGCTGGTCAACCCTGGCACCTCGCTCCTCTGGCTCCTCGTCCAGATCCTGAGGAGCTTTTTGCTCATCATGCTCTCCTGGCTCCCCGGCCTCGGCCTCCGATCGGAACACAAGGTCAGGCGTATCAGCGTCGCCAACACAAGCATCTACTGGCACGACGGCAAGGCCATGGCAGGTTGCGAGAGCGGACCGCCGATCCGAATCATCCTACCCGGGCTCGAGACGGGCGATTGGTGGACAGGGGAAGACCAAGACGGAGGAGGAGAGGCTGACCGAGTTGAAGACAACCAACACCTCCACGAGGTGGACAAAGGCTGGGGCTCTCGCATTCCGGTGGTCGGGATGCTGCGAGAGTTCACGACGGCCCACCCCAAGGTGGATCCCGTCACTGGCGAGCTCCTCCTCTACCACATGACGTTTGTTCCACCTCATCTGAGGATCAGCGTGTTTCCTGGCAGTTCCGTGGCCAAGGATGGGGCCGAGCGGAGGGTCAAGGCGATCAAGGGCGTCGCCGTGCCTGGCCTCTCGCAACCAAAGATGATGCACGACTTTGCGGCGAGCTCGTCGCAGACCGTCGTCTTGGACCTGCCGCTCTCGCTGGACCCGGTCAACGTGCTCAAGGGTCGGCCGATCCTCCACTACGACCCGACCAAGGCGAGCCGGTTCGGCGTCTTCCCCAGAAGGAGCCCGGCGAGCGTCAAGTGGTACGAGAGCCCGGAGGCGTGCTGCGTCTACCACACCGCCAACTGTTGGGACGAATACCAGGACGAGAACGAGGGCGAGATGGGCAAGAGGAGCTCGAGGCTCGCGGCGGTCAACATGTTGGGCTGCAGGCTCAACAGCGCCACACTGGTCTACAGCGCAGGCAACCTGGTCCCACCGAACCACGCCCTCCCGCCGGGGAACGCTCCAGAAAAGTGCCAGCTCTACTATTGGAGGTTCTCGGACCCTCCGAGCGACTCGTCCTCGGCCGAGGAGAGGGATGGGGAGGCCACCATCAGCCACGAGTTTGCGCTTTCCGAAGTGCCGTTCGAGTTCCCTTCGATGAACGAGGCCTACTCGATGAGCGAAGCGAGGTTCGTGTACGGGACCTCGCTTAAGGATGGCACCTTTGACGCCGGACTAGGCAAGGCGGCCAAGATCGATTGCCTGGTCAAGATGGACGTCGGGAGACTGATCCAGAAGGGGAGGCGGCTCTGGTCGGCCGGCCAACTGGAGAGGGGGGGCAGCGTCGATCGGAGGACGGTCGAGATGATCCTCGAGGATCAGAGGTGCGGCATCACCAACGACGCGATCAGAATCTTTGAGATGCCTTCCGGCTGGTACGCGCAGGAGGCCACGTTCGTCGCAAGGCGGAAGGACCTTGGAGAGGGAGCCGAGGCCGAGGAGGACGACGGGTGGCTACTCTGCTACGTGTTTGACGAGAACTCGGGCCTCCACCCCACCACGGGAGACGTCCTGCCCGGAGCCACGAGCGAGCTGTGGATCATTGACGCCAAGCGGATGGACGAGGTGGTTTGCAGGATCAAGCTGCCGCAGAGAGGTGAGCCGGGGAAACTAGGAGCAGGGCGAACTGACGGCAAATGAAATCTTGATCTTTCTTCTTACACATGACGTTCACTCCTCTTGCATGCAAACTTTCCCGCCCCTCTCTCAGTGCCGTACGGACTGCACGGAACGCTGTTCAGCGAGGAACAGATCGCTTCGCAGAGGCCGATCGAAGCGGAGAGGGTGAGGAGCTGGGCGAGGTCGATCAACAAGCAGGACCCCATGAGAAGGTACGGCGTCAAGGAGAGGAGCTGGACCAACCTGGTCGAGGCTTTCCTAGCGGACCCGATCCGGGTCATGGCTTGGGAGGTCAAGAGGGGGCTGGAGGGTCTGATCGCGTGAGGGGGGAGGCCTCCATTCGTTTCTCTTCGCGGGAATGGAATCCCTTTGCTCCCTTACTTGGTTGTGTGACCTCGGAGGACGGTTGGGAGGGTGACGACGAACGATTATCTCTTCCAATTACGTAAGGATATGTCAGGGTCACACGGTCCTCCTTCGTGCTTCTCTTTGTATCGGGCCGTTTGTCCCTCAACGTGCTCCTTGACTTTGAACTGTTGACTTGCCTGCACGATCCACTCTGGCATTGTGCGTCCGAGTAATCATGAATGTGTCCCATCCCCCACCTCATCGATTCATCTCCACCACCATCACCATCCACACCAAACCACCTCACCTTCCTCAAACTTCCCTGCCACCCTCCTCCTCTCGAACGACCCAGCATCCAGACTTCAGACATTCCTCAATAACCCTTTCCATCTCACCGCTTCCAACCCCCTACACTTTTCTCCCCTCTCTTTCCTCTCCCATCTCTCTGTCGGTTCCCAAAGGGGCAACCAGGCTCCACCATCCACCATGCCCCCCCGGCCAAAGGAAAATGTCTGGTCCTACCCAAGACCGCCCGCTCTTCAAAAGACGAGCTCGAGGCTTAGGGTCATCTGGATCACCCCTTCCAAACAGGAACTCGTCATCGCCGACACCACTCAAGGTTACAGGGTCCTCGAGACCAGCCACCCTCCTACCTGTGAGAGAGAGAGAGAGAGAGAGAGAGAGAGAGAACAACCCTGCCCCTTCGTTCGCCCATTTTTTCTTTTTATTTCAGGGGGAAGGGAGGGGAGGCTGACCAAGGGATCGCTCATTCCTTCCTGCTCTCCTCGCCAAAACAGATTACTTTCCACCCACTAGCGTCAGGACAGACCTCATACGTCCCTCCAAGGCTAGGAGGACCATGTGCGAATGGAAAGGGTAGGTCTCTTGCCAATCTCTCTTCGCCTCTCATTGCTCTCCCTCTCTCTTTCTCGCTAGTGAAGGCTCACTGCCCATGATGATGTGCCCTTCCCCCCTCCCTCTTCCTCTTCTTCACCTCAACCACTCGGGCAACCGAGCAGAATGGCAGCCTACCACGACCTCCAGTTCTCAGCCGAGGCCGGTCCGCTCGTGATCGGAAGGATCTGGTCTTATCCCAGCCCCACCCCTGCATTCACCCCGATCAAGGACTACCTTTGCTTCTACGCCTCCAGCAAGACGGACCCCGAAAAGTTGGGAAGGTGGAAATGCGTCAGTAGGCCAATGCAGACCCATTTAGCTCAGGCGAGGAGGATCCGAGTCTAGATTCACTCACACACTTGCTTGCTATCTGTGCGAAAATGATGTCGGATACAGATGGTCGACGACGACGAGGTTCAGGCTCAGGAAGGCGATTTCTGTGAGTTGCCCCGCAAGTGATTCCGATCCCAACCCCGAGCGTCGCTGACCATATTCCCCCCTCGCATGCCCCATGCTGCATGGATCGACATCCAGATGGATCATGGATCACCCCGGAGATCACGGGAGGAGACAAGGGTTTCAAAGGAGGTGAGTTGAGCACTTGAGGCTTTGTTTTCCTTCGTTTCCCTTTTCCGTCGCAAGGGTGGGGTGGGAGCGTGCACCCAAGGAAGTCGCATTCCGACGTGGTAAAGGGAGAGTAGCTGGATGTCGGCCAGAGTCTGGCTCCCTTGGACTTGCCCTCAACCTGACTGTCGACCAGACGAAAAGGCACGCCAACCACATGGACGTTTTCCCACATGGTGAGCATGGATGGTACTGGTTTTCAATTTCCTCCTACCTTTCGTGCTCTCCTGTGGCACACGGCTCTTGGGCCCAGCTCCTTGCAAGGCGCTCTCGCCCTTTCCCCCCCCTCTTGTATCTCGGACATGGTCATCGCCGTGGGGGCTGAATCGAGGGCTCACCCCCTCCATTCACTTTGGCCGCTTGCCTTTATGCCGTCCCTACCTTCGCATCTCAGCATCGGCTGCCGTGGAGACAGTGCAACCGAACGCTTTCGCGAGCTCCAGCAAGGGCAGGCTTGACCCCGCTGCAGCCTACAAGGGCATGAGCTTTGCCGAGACGCTGGAGGATCTCAGCAGTCGATTCATTGTCAACCTCCCAGCCGATGAGCTCGCCAGCATCGAGAGGATCTGCTTCCAGGTGGAACAGGGCCATTGGTTCTACGAAGACTTTTTGCGGCCCTTGAACCCTTCCTTGCCGTCCCTCGGCCTTCGCAGGTTCTCCTCCTACCTTCTCCACACGTCCTCCTTGACCGTGCCGCTCATCAGGCGCTACATCACCGGTGAAGGCGGCCAACAGGATCTCGAAGCGGCTTTCGACGATTTCCTAAAGTACAAGACGAGGGTTCCCGTCTGCGGAGCCGTCCTGCTGGCCCAGGATTGGGACAAGTGCCTCTTGGTCAAAGGATGGAAATCGTCTTCCGCCTGGGGTTTCCCCAAGGGCAAGATCAACCAGGATGAGCCGGAACGCGACTGCGCGATTCGTGAGGTGCTCGAGGAGACAGGGTACGACTGCTCTGCCCTGCTCCCTCCAGACAGCTCCGACTACCTGGACCTGACCATGAGGGAGCAAAAGATCCGGCTCTACATCGTTCCCGGCGTCAGGGACGACACCAAGTTTGAGGCGCTGACAAGGAAGGAGATCTCCAAGATTGCCTGGTTCAGGCTGAGCGACCTGCCTACCTGGAAGAAGAGCAAGGAGCCACCTCCGGGCATGGGTGGCAAGTTCTACCTCATCTCGCCCTTCATCGGCAGGTTGAAACAGTGGATCCAGCAGAACAAGTATTCGCACCCTAATCGCCCGGCAAAGTTGGCCGAAAGCGACGCCACCAGGTCGGGCACCCCGGTGAGGCTTGACCTCGGTGGAGATGCGGCCACTGCCTCGCCCTCCTTGGCTCACCAGGCGATCCGACAAGCGGCGTTCCCCTCGACGCCTGCCAAGTCGAGCTCAACGACCCCGATGCCCTTGTTCCCAGACACCAGCAGCCTCTTCCCAACCTTCTCGGAGGGCCAGGCCTCCGCGCAGAAGCCTCCGCCGTTGCCTGCTCCTCCCACGAGTGAAAAGCTGAAAGCACTCTTGGGCCTTGCCACCAGCGACACAGGCAGCTCGGACAGTTACCAAGCTCTATCGAGCCCGTCGCTGCCCGCGCACCTCACAGGGGTGGGTCCGAGGATGATAGAGGCTAAAGGCGATGAGAGAGGGAAGGAGCTGCTCGAACTGCTTAGAGGGGCGCCGCCTGCTGCATCTCAGCATCAGCCCGTGGTGGACGGGCGAGACGAGGTGAAAGCGGCCGCTCTGCTTCGAGCGCTGAACGGGAGCGAGGACCTCAGGAACAGACACGGCAGGAATGATTCGTCATCGTCCGATCCCCAGGCACTGCTCGATTTGCTGAACGCTCACTCGAGGTCTCAGCTCCACCACTCTGGCAACCCTACCGGTACGAACATGTTCAAGCCGCCCATCCCTACCCAGTCGCCCCTGCCCGCCCCAAGACCCCAGAAGACGATCCAGGCCCAGACTCTGCTCCAGATGATCAGTCCAGCGTCTTCACAGTTCTTGAGCCAAGGAGGCAAGGAAGAGACCCTGCTAGACTCGCCCACCAATCGCCACCAGCTGGCGCAGCAGCAGCAGCTTGCACTGGACCACAAGCAGGCTCTGCATAGCGCTGCTCTGGCTGCTCTCTTGGATGGAGCAGGACGTCAAGCTCATGCGCAAGAGCACCAGCATGAAGTTGATCCTCATCCTTCTCAGCAACCACCATCTCAACCAGTGGAAGAAAGAAGCGGCCTTCCACCGGTAGATGACCGGACAAGCACGCTGCTGCAGATGATGCTTGGACCCTCCTCTCGAGCCACCGCCGATGCTGCCTCAACCTCTTGGAGTGACGCGACGAGGCAATCCGGCGTCACGAGTCACATTTCCAACCCATCTTCACCACCTGGGGCGGCGGCGGCGGCGGTTCCCTTTTTGCATCCCGATCATGAGTCGTACGCCGCCTCGTCAAGGGTTCAAGAACACCAAGCGCCACCTGCACTACTGAACCACCATGACATCCATCATCATCAGCCGCCTCCTCGTCACGACCTGGCAGCCGCGGCCTCCTCCTCGGCGCCAGAGCATCCGGCGAGCAACCCTCCGTCTTCTTCCTCCAACATGCTCAACCTCTTGGCCGCATTGAACGGTAGCGGTGGAATTTCGCAGCAGCAGCAGCAGAGGCCAGCTCAAGAGACGACGGGGGGGAATTCCAAAGAGGAAGGCCTTCTCCTGTCCATCCTTTCTGGCGGCGGAGGTCGAGTCCACGTACCACCACCACCACCACCAGGAGGGATGCAAGGAGGAGGAGATCAGAGGAGGGTTGGGGCCGGAGCCGATTTCCGATTCCCACCACCCCCGCCACCACCCGAAGGTCTCGCTTGGTCCAACCCTCCTCCCCAACAACACCAGGCGGCCGCCTTGCTCCAACACCTGCTCGGATCCTCCCAACCTCCTAGGCCCGAAGAACGAAACCAATACCAACCCCATCCGCGTCTGGCTTTCCCTCCCCCTCCCCCTCCACCTTGGCTCCTCGACCCCACCATGAACCATCCCCCTCCCTCCTTCCAGTGAAGCGGACTCCGAAAGCTGACATTCCTTCACCCCCCTCTCTTTCTTGACCTCCTCGAAAAGGAGCTGGGACTTGGGGATGGTGAAAAGAAGAACCCCCAACCCCCTCCGCGTCCGGTTTTTTTTTTCGTGAAAGGAGGCGTTTCTGTTTGTTCTCTTTTTTTTTTTTTCCCCATCCTTCAATCTATCGACCTTTGTTTCTTCTTTCACTAGCAAAGGGAAGGGGGTGAAGGAGAGTGATGAAAGGCGAAAGGCATTGCAAAGCAAGGGAGGACGGGGAACTTTTGAGCGACGTACAAGTAGGGTACAAAAGGGACGCGACTTTGGGGGGGGGGGGGGTATTCAAATTTCAAATGGCCGAAGCGATGAAACCCGTGACGTCGTAGAACCCCAGGACGGGGATGGGAGGTTTGGAGATCCTGACCCTGTTGGTTTCCTTGTCCTTCCTCGAGGATGGGTCGAAGAGGATGGTTGGGAAGGAAGGGGTGTTGGTCGAGTTCGCGACGGTACCGTCACCCGCTCCTATCCCCAACCCCACGTTTTCCGAAGACGTGGCGGCGACGGCTGCGTGAGTGCTGTTTCCCGAAGTGTTTGCGGTGTTCGTGGAAGCGGTTTGAGCCGTCTTTGCGCTCGCTCCGCTAGAGGTGGTGGTGGTGCTCAGGATCGAGTTGGCGTACCTCTGAGCTCGGGTGGCTACCCGAGTCCCTGGTGAAGGTGGTGGGGAGGAGGTTTCGTCCCTCTTGTTTCCTCCGCTGCCACTGCTCCTGGGTCGATTCGGTGACCTTGCAGAGCGAGTTGGGGACTCGATCGAGGGAGGTCTAGGACTCCTCGTCGTCAAGGTGTCCACGATGGTGGTGGGGTTGCCTCCAAAGATGTGAGCCGGGACGAAGGAGGGGTGCATGATCATGTTGGAGTTCGGATTGGTTCGGTGGGGTTGGTGGCTCATCATCGTCTTGGACCAACCTTCACTGATCCTTCCCTTCCTGGGCTTGGACAGGCTGACTCCACCGCTGGAGGTAGGCCTTCGGCTCGACCTCGTTGTGGAGGAGGAGAAGGGGGGTTTCGATCCCCCTACCCAACTCCCTTCGCCGGATCTCTGAACCGAGGTCGGAGAGGGGTTGGAACTCTGGAGTGGAGTCGAGAGCTCCTCGGCGCTTTGCGACTTTTCCGTGTTTCGAACGTACCCTTCTCCAAGTCCCGTTGGCTCAAGCTCGATTCGGCTACCTCCACCTCCTCCCTCGTCACGCTCATCCCTTGCCGTGACCGCCGCCCGATCCGGTGTCGCAGGCTCGCTCTCCTCGTCCTCCCCGGAGAATCGCTTCGGTTCGCTCGACAGGGGATCGGCGAGCAGAGGCAAGGGAGCTTTGCTCATCTTCCTCTTCCTCTCGGCCTGCTTTCTTCCCTCCACGGTCAGCTCCTCGTCCCCGTGATCCCAGCCGAGGTGTCGGTCGATCATGCTGGCCAGGTCGGCCCTCACCATGATGTCGTTGAACCACCTGTCCATGGCCTCCTCGAACTGCTCTCGGCTCTCCCAAGGATGCGCGAAAGGTTGTGAAGCGAGAGGGTGACCCTGACCGATCCGGCGATGCAACGTTTCGCTCACCCCGCCACCGTTGGCCGCGTTGGGCGCCGGTCTCCGTTGGGAGAGGATCTCGTGCTTCTCCGCTTCCGCTTCCTCCCAGATCAAAGCTCTGCTCGAGCTCAACAGCTGGCAGGTGTGGATCAGGTTCAAAGCTCTGAAGAGGTCCATGTCGTCGATGTGGAAGCTCGAGTTGAGCGGCCTGCCGATCTGCTTCCGCTTGGTGAACTTTTCCTCCCAAGCCTCCTCTGCGCTGGCCTCCTTGCTCGACCCGGAGTGGCCCGAGCGCTCCCGAGCTGCCTTCCTACGAGCTGCGGAGGACTCGGCTCGGATCGGAATGTGTCGAGGATTGCCGAGCGCGACATTGGTGAGCCCTCCCGTGAGCAACGTCGAAGGGATGATGGAGAGTGGCGTGGGATTGATGAACCTGGCGTACGCGGGGGTGGCAAAGAGGCACGCGGAAGGCGAGGTGAGCAGGTGGGGAAGCTCAAGTGGACAGATCGGGGCGACGACTTTCTCGGTCAAGACTTTCCCCCCACTCACCTCCTGTGCAGCATCCTCTCGACGACAATCTCGATGGGGTCATAGTTGGGTCCGTCGGATCCTGCGCTGCTCCTCTTCGCATTCTTGATCTTGACCGTGTGATGCTGGGTTTGATCCCTCGATCCAAGCTCGCTCTCGTCCACAAGGTGAGGCCTTCCGTAGAAGATGTAGTTCCCCTCCAGGATCTCGAGGACGCCGCCGGGTGCAAGGACCCTCTCGGCCTCCGAGACCAGGTCGGGCCATCTGTCCTCCGGCACGCCGAATTGGACGAATCGGATGTGGACGTAGTCGAACGAGTCGTCCGGGAACGGGAGCCTTCGGAGAAAGTTGGCGACGACCCAGCTGATCCTCCTGGCCAACTCTGGTTCGCCGAGCACGGAGAGGTCGGACTGGATGGGGCAGACGTCGAGTCCGATGAATTCCGTGTCCGGCCACTCCCTGGCCAGATCCAGGCACCAGGCGCCAGTGCCACAACCGAGGTCCAAGACCCTGGCCGGCTTCCTGTCCTCCGGAAACTTGATCAGCGTGTGAGAGTGCAGCGAGAGGAGGCCGGTGATGTGTGCGTAAGACTCGGCCTCGAGGGATTCGCGGTCGTAGCCGAGCCAGTAAGGGACCTCGCTCCGAGGGAAAGCGTGATGCCTCCGCTCCCTGACCTTGCCCTTGGATCGGAAGCTGCAAGTCTTGAAGTAGCTCGAAGGATCCCAAGGCAGGTCTGGTTTCTGCGCATCTGGAGGCCGCGGCTTGGACTCGGCTGTTGGCAACGGTGGAGGCTTCTCGTTCTTGGCCGGGGGTGAAACCTTGGCAGCGCTGGAATTGGCTCTGGACCTTCTCCCTTGGATGGGCATGGCGCTGCTCGCACCAGCCATGGCGGCCATGCTAGCGTAGAGACCGCTCTCGAACCTCGAGGTCCAATCGGAGACATAGGCGTAGTGATGTCCAGGGTTTTCCGAGGTCTGGGAGCTTGATTTGGGTGCCTGTTCGGAAGGCCGGGAACCGAGCGAGCTGACTGCGGACAAAGGTTGCCTTGCGAGGGTCGCCGATGCGCTTCTGTCGCCGCCAGGTCTTGTCAGTGCCGTGGTGGAAGGGCTGGCCAGAGGCCTTTGAACGGGTGTGGGAGGTGGAATGCAAAAGTAGAAGCCATGACCGAACCTGGCGGGCCATTCGCTGGCTCCTGCTGGATGGGGGAAGGCGTCTTGGGAGGCGCCTTCCTGGCCAAGGTCACCGGCCGTGGGTGGGACGAGTCCGAGCCTGACGGGAAGGGGATGACGTTTCCAGCTCTCTGGTTCTGGGTCGAAGTCTACGGGGAGCTTGTCCGTGTGAGGGTGATGCTTGGATGGTTGACCGGGTGAAGAGGAGGCGATACTGCTGGCGCCTTCGGAGACGGCTCGCTGGGCGCTCGAGCCCTTCAAGGTGGAGAGGCTGACGGGAGGGGCTTTCGGAAGGGGGGGTCGGCTGGGCTGCTTGTCCAAGTCGGGGACGGAGAAGCCGAGGTTGAGGCCGGCGCCGTTGAGATGGGCGACCAGCGAGTCGACCGAATCGGAGCTGGAAGGGAGTGGGTTGTCTTCTGGCGAGTCGCGCGGGGAAGAGGAGGCGGAGGAGAAGGGGGAGGAAGAGGTAGGGGGGGATCCTTTTCGGTAGTCGACGGCTGATCTCGGTGTCATGATCCCAAGGTGGAGGCGTGCAAAAAGTAGCAACAGTGATAGCAAGAAGAAGAAGGAGAGGAAGGAGAGGAAGGAGAGGAAGGAGAAGAGGAAGGAAAGGATGAAAGGAAAAGGGGGGAAAGGTCGGGTCGCATACACGGGTATCGGATGGCTATGTTCGTCTTTTATTCGCTCCTTTCGCTTTCGATCCCTTCGACTTCCCCCCGCCACCTAGTTGAACGCCGGAGAGCAGGGTACCGCGGTAGGATGGGATTTGCCGTGTCTATTCGGTCTTGACCAAGATCGGTGACATGTTTCGCAGGGCCGCCAATGTCAGGAAGGTGAGAGAGTCGTCGCGCAGAGAGAGGGAGGGAGGGAGGGCGAGAGGGTGTGTGTGTGTGTGTGTGTGTGTGTGTGTGTGTGTGTGAAGGTCCAACAAAAGTAGCAAAAGCCGGATGTCTGGAAGGGAGGAGGAAATCGGTACCGTTCAAAGCTAGATGAAGAGAAGAGAGGGAAGGAGAGGGAGAGGGAGAGGGAGAAAAGGGTAGGATGGAGTAGCGAAGAAGAAGAAGAAGAAGATCCGGGGTTGAGAGTCGGGCGAGAGGTCGGTCGTCGATGCGATGAAGGGGGAATGATACAGGGGTTTGAGAAGCGGGTGGATATATGCTGGTATAGGGAGGAGGGCAACGAAGGTGACGACCGAGGCGAAGTCGAAGAGCGAAGGCGAAGGGGAGGGAAAGGGAAAGGATGGGAAGCGAAGGGGAGGATAGGAGAGGAAAGGGTGAGGTGTTGGCTGGTAAGGGTGGTGGTCCCTGGTCGGAAGGAGGGTTAAGGTGGGTGGATGGGATGGGATGGGATGGGATGGGATGGGATGGTTCTGCAGACGGAACGGAGTGGGAAGCGAGAAAAAAAAAAGAAAAAGAAAAGTCACCAGAGCCGGGTCGACGTGAGGTTGAAATGGCAATCGGGAAAGGAGGCCAAGCGAGACGAGCGAGTCGGTTGAAAGAACCAAACAAAACCAGAGGGAGGCTTCCCGCCCGATCCAGAGCCCAGCCGCCCCCGACCTTGGGCTGACGGGATAGGGATGGAGAGGGAAGGAGTGAGTCCCCAGGTCAGAACATGAATCCTCCCCCTCCCCATCTTCGTTTCCTTCCCGACCCACTTCCTTCCGTCCATCATGGCGGAGATCGAACCGAACAGCAGCAAGTGACAGGGAGAGGGTCAGAGTAAGAGCCCACCGAGAGGGGAGAGGGATGAGCAGAAGAGGAAGCGATGTGGAGCAGAAGAAGGGGAGAGAAAAAGTTGCCGAGGATGGAAGCTCGCCAAACCCAACAACCCCTCCTTTGGTTCGTTCGTTGAAGCCGTTGCAAATGGTCCGACTCCTTTCAACTTTTCGAAAAAAAAAGAGGGCAGGAGTCAGGGACAGTTGCACAGAGAGGCTCTTGCTACTGGGCAACTCCCCACCCTGTTCCCAATCACCCTGTGCTGCGCCATACTGCGACAGGAAGCACAGAAGCACAGACTCTGCAAACATGTGCACGGGGAGAGAAGGGTCGGAGTGAGGATCGAGTTTTGTTTGTAACCATATGCGGGACTGCAAGACGAAAGAAGGGGGGGGGGGAGGGGGGGATCTGCAACATTCCTCCATCGTGTACTCTGTCACTGTGAATGTGAGGACGCAATGGACCGTGTGTGCTGCACACTGCACTGTATGTGCGTCGCATACATCGAGAGTTGCCTCCCTTGGAATCGCAGTGAGGGTAAGGGAGACACAAACCCTCTGCATCATCCATCACCCACCCCCTCCCTCATCTGCCGGATTCATCCCAAGACGCTCGTGAGCAGGCGCGATCCGCCTCCCTCCTCCCACTTCGTATCCCCTTTGTGACAGATCCTTTCCAAAGCAACAAAAGGAGGAAGGGGAAAGAGGGAACCGAGACTGCTTCCTCCTCACGTTACACCGCTGTTTCTATTTTAGGAACCGAACCAGAAACGAAGCGCAGAAGAGATCATCCACCCCCCACGTCCGTTGGACTCGCGATCCCCCCCACTGGTCCCCTCCTTGCAAGCGGAGAACGGGGGTGGACCAAGTCGGGAGATGCTTGGTGGGGGGAAGTGGGGTCCCAATCGGACCAGCATCTTTCTTGACTTGATCATGTCGTCTGGTCGATTGGGCATGGCCCGGATTGGATCGGATCGGATCGGATCCCATCCTTTCAGATCGGGGAGAAGGAGAAGGAGGATCGGATCGGGGTCGAACTCTGCCCCCGATGGGTAAAGCGGTGCGTGGGTCCGAGCGAGGGGAGAGGCCGAGATCTCCAAGGCAGGTTGTGTGTGATCTGCTTTTTTTTTTTGCCGATTTTGGGATTGGGCTGCCCATCCGCATTCAACCGTCCCACAGACATGCTCCTCATCCGCATTCCCCCACCCATCCACCACCATCCCAAAGGAAGACTTCGCCCTCCTCTTTTCCTTAGCATGCAATCCCATCCTCAGACTCGGTCACCAACAACGGGAGAAGCCACCATCGATTCGGACCTGTCGCAGTCATCGCAGCCAACCCGCCCACAGTCTCAGCCACAGGTGCCAGATTCCCCCCTCCTCGAACCCACCAGCGTACACCTCCGACCCATCCAGAACTGGAGGAGGAGCTCGAGTTCCAAGACCGTCAAGCGAGTCGACTCTCCTTCTCCACCTCGTCACCAAGCCTCCACCTCTTCCCCCTCCTTCCCTCCCTCCTCCCCTTCCTCCTCCTCCTCCTCCTCCTCCTCCTCTTCACCTCAAGCCAATCAGGACCTGTCCAATTCGGTCATCTCCTACCTCTCCTTACCCGAACAGGCTTCCCACCCACCCTCACCCAACAAGTTGCCTCTCCACCCTAGGTCCGACTCCTCCACCTCGAACGACGACTCTTCATCCAACTCGTCCAGGCTTGATCCTCCCCTTCCCAACCAGCCGAGTGAGACCACCACCACCACCACCACCATCCGACTTTCCACCCTCAACCCGAAAAGCAGCAGCGAGAGCTTCTTGAAACAAGCGAAAGGGAGCGAGATGTCACCTCACGAACCCACCCTACCCGTTCAGAGTCAGATCACTGGATCTCTTCCGCCTCAGCCGCCACCCGCAGCGCAAGCTGACCTTTCGAGAGACGGCATCGAAGATCAAGAGGCGCTACGGCATTCCTCCCCGAACGCTCCTCGCGAGAACGACCGAGAGAACCCGCCCACCGTCTCATCCAATCCCCTCCCTCCCTCCTCCTCCTCCTCTCCCCAAGTCGACCCATCCGCTCCCACGCAAATCCTCCCAAGGGAGAAGGAGGACCATCAAGAAAGACAAGAACAAGATCGCCCCTCCACCTCTCTCACCCTCTCGGCCCTGTCACCCAACTCGGGGATGACGCTTTCGAGGAGGATCTCTCTCCTCTCCGCGTCCCTCCTCATCAACCTCGGACTCCCCTTCGTCAACGGCGTCATGTTGGGTTTCGGAGAGATCTTTGCCAGGACCGTCATCGCCCCTGCCCTAGGGTTGATCCAGAGTCCGACCTCCGAACAAAGTACCAACGGTCGGGATGGGAGGAGACCCGTCGTCGACGTCAGGAAACAGGAATCGTCCAGTGTCGGAAAAAGAAAAGGGTAGGAAGGGTTCCTCTTCGGTCTGATGCGGAAGGGGGGGAAGGAAGAAGGGGAGATACTCTTCGTTGGAGAAGGGGAAGCCCGGGGGGGGGGGATCTCTCCCACTTTTCGCTCGAGAAAAAGAGACAGTCAGGATCCGTGTCGGGAGATCGACCATACGGGTGTACCCCAACACACACACACACACACACACACACACACACACACACACACACACACACACATTTGTATAGAGTTCAAGGTGAGCAGATAGAAGAGGAGCTCTTTCCGACTGAAAAGTTCGAAAGACGATTCGACATGGTAGGAATTTGGGGAGG
>KZ819857.1:0-36344 GCA_003144235.1 Violaceomyces palustris | reverse complement strand
CCCCCCCCCCCTCTTCCATCCCCTCCTAACCCGCTCAAAACCTCCCTCTCCGACGGACTTCCCATCAGCTTTGTCCAACTCGACTCCCCCCTCCCGCCCTCGACTTGAGCCAACTATCCTAACCCGATTTCCACCTTGTCCACCCAGCCCTTCTCCTCAGGTTTTCCAACAACTTCTCACTCTCCTCTCCTTCTTTCTCAAATCCATCCTTCCTTGATGAATCCACCGACACGAACGTAGCCGGCCTTTCGCTTTCCCATCTTTGCATCGACCTCGACCTTCCAAGCTCACAGGAGAAGGGAGAGAGTGAGCCATGCAGAGAGCGGCCCAATCTCGAGGCTTCACTCTCAGCCACCAAAGGGTCGCTCTCGAGCTTGGTTTTGGTGGTACGCTGGCAGGATACACCGAGCTGACCATCGTCCCCACAGACAGGAATCTCAGGAGCATCCATCTCAATTGTCGCCAGGCCGTCATCCAGCACGTCTCTTGCTCGGGATACACCGCAGACTACTCTTTCACCGATCTCCTCTCTGGAATTGCCACCGCCGACTCTCGTGATGTCCATCGATACCCTCAAGTGAAAAGGAAACTTTACGCCGCTGCTTCTGATGGGAATGGGGGGGAGCTCAGCATCCTGTTGCCCCCCGAGGTCAAAGTCAAGCACCAAAGTCTAGCCTCGGCCAACGGAGCCTATCCTCCCTCCCAATCCAACGGAAGGTCGAACAGCGCCGTCCCCGAAGATGCTCCAACCCCAGGAGGCAGCTCCTCGAGCTCTAGCGAGTTCGCTCCCATCACAGTCAAGATCAAATATTACGTCAAGAATCCCGTTGACGGCATCCAGTTTGTTCGGCCGACGAGTGAATCACCGTATCGGATCCCTCATCTCTTCACCATCGCCTCCAGTCCTGATGCTGCCAGGTGCTGGGTGCCCTGCGTTGACAGCCTTTGGGAGAGGTGCACGTGGGAATTCGAGTTTGTCGTTCCAAAGTACCTCGCTTCTACGGAAGGGGAAGAAGGGAGTGACGAGGAGGGTGGAAACCATTCTGAAGCGCTGGAAGACTCTCAAGTGGTGGTTGTTTGCACTGGGGACTTGATCGAGCAGGTATGTCGTTCAAGACTTGGATTGGCGGTTTTGTCTTTTGTCTTTTGTCTTTTTTCTCTTTTCTTTTTCTTTTTCTCTTTTACCCAGTCGAGACCCTGGCTGCCCACGTTGGGGGAGCTGACGACCAATGCGCCCTTCTCTTTTGATCCTCCGACTAGGTTGCGCACCCTCACAACTCTGCCAAGACCATTTTTTACTTTTCTCAAGCTGTTGCCACCTCAGTACAGCACGTTGCCTTTGCCGCGGGGCCTTTCCATCTGCTCAAGCTTCAATCTTCCTCCCAGTCTTCACAAATCCAGGACGAGACCGAGCAGCCGGACGTGTTGGCTTTCTGTCTCCCCGGTAGGGAGGAAGAGCTCAAGGTCTCCGTCTCCTTCACCCGACCGGCGCTCGATTTCTACAGCCGCGAGTTTGGTTCCTATCCGTTCGGCTCGTTCAAGATGGTGTTTGTCGACGAGCCCCCCCAGGATTGCACGACCGCGTCGACCTTGGCCATCTGCTCGAGCGACCTACTTCATCCGGCGTCGGTGATCGATCAGGCGCTGGAGAACAGACAGATTCTCAGCCACGCCATCGCCTTCCAATGGGTCGGTATCAACATTGTTCAGGCGTCGTGGTCGGACACTTGGTTGATCAACGGGCTCGGGCTCTACATCACGGGCCTGTTTCTGAGGAGGCTCCTCGGTAACAATGAATATCGGTTCCGCCTCAAGAAGGATTGTGACAGGCTATGCGCTTGGGACATCGGCATGCCTCCTCTGTACCAGACCGGTGCCTGGGAACCGCCGGATGCCTCTCTCCTCCCTTTCGTCAATCTGAAAGCCCCTCTGGTCCTCCACATTCTTGACAGGCGGCTTTGCAAGCAGGGAGCCTCTCTCGGCCTCGGTCGAGTCATTCCAAAGGTTTTCCTCCAGTCCATGACGGGAGAGCTGCCAAACAACGCGCTGAGTACCCAGGGCTTCTTACGGACGTGCAAGAAAGTCAGCGGCGCAGACCTCAAGCTCTTCTCCGATCAATGGATCCGGGGCAGCGGTTGCCCACGATTCTACTGCAGCGCAAACTTCAACCGCAAGAAGCTGTTGATCGAGATGAATGTGAGGCAGGAAGCCCCGTCAGCACAGTTTGCCACGGCCAGACCGGAAGAGGCGCTAGCTTCCAACCCGGTGCAGATGTTCGAAGGCCAGATGACGGTTCGGATCCACGAGGCGGATGGCACGCCTTACGAGCATGTCCTCGATGTCAAGGGACCTTCGAAACGTTACGAGGTGCCGTTCAACACAAAGTACAAGAGGGTCAGGCGGAACACGAAGCGCTTCCAGGCGAGGCAGGCCGCCGCAGCAGCAGCAGCTCAAGGCGACGAGGATGCTGCCGAGGCCATAGACCTGATCGATCTGGGGTTTGGCCTGGGAATGTGGGAGAACGAAACGGAGAGAGAAAACTGGAAGGTGGCCGATTGGACCGAGGAGGACGAGGAGAAAATGTCTTCGGCCCCCTACGAGTGGATTCGGATGGATGCCGACTTTGAATGGCTTGCGCAGATCCACTTTGAGCAACCGGATTATATGTGGGTCTCGCAGCTTCAGAGGGATAGGGACGTCGTAGCCCAAGTGTCCGCCGTGCACGCCTTGAGTCAAATGCCGAGCTTGATAACGAGCAGCATGCTCACCAGGACGGTGCTAGTTTCCAAGTACTTTTACAGGATCAGGACGGAGGCGGCGTACGCGCTCGTCAACTGTGCCATTCCTCAGCTCGAGTTCCTGGGGCTCTTCCATCTGCTCAAACTCTTCCGCACGCAGTGCTGTCATGACCCGCCAGAGGAAGCCAGGGATCTCAACCCCTTGGACGTCCCCTGCATCCCTCGAGCGAACGACTTTGGGGATGCGGCTGACTACTTCATCCAGCGGGCGCTGATCCACGCCATCAGTCGGGTCCGTAACCTGCGTGGACGCACCTTGCCCCAGGTCAAGCGGTTCTTGATCAACCTTTTGAAGTATAACGACAACTCTACCAACCGTTACGTTGATGACCATTATCTGGCTGGCATCATGAATGCTCTGGCGAGCGCTTTTGTGCCGGTCGATTCCGCCGTCTTCGGTGGCTTCGTCCCTGCCCACGAGGATCCCGACGCCATGGACGACGACAATCTGCTCCGCCAAGCGACCGAGGAAGTGGAGAGGCTGCAGGAGCTTGACAAGTTGGTGCCTTCCTTTCACAACGTCATCACTCTAGGCGCTTTGGATTGGCAGGTCAGCATGATGCTCGCCAATCTCCGCCCCAAGGACCTCCAGATCTTCTTCTCTTACACTCGACAAGGCAACTTCGCTCCTGTGAGGATCGCTGCTTTCAACTGCTTGCTGCTGATCGGCAAGCTTGACCAGAAGGTCTTGGCCAGGTACTGCTTTGCCGTCCTGAGGCTCGATGAGAGCCGAGTAGTGAAACGAGTCCTAGCGAGAGCCCTCTGCGAAGGTCTGGCTGTCGCGATCAGTACCGGGGCTTTTGGTGGCGCTGGTCTCCAGGGACCGGAGACACTCTTGATCGAGGAGGGCGGAGATCAGGCGAAGGAGTACGAGAAGGCGAAGGAGGCCCAGATGGAATCCATGCTGAAAAGCCTCAAGAGGGAGATAGGCAGGTCGGCAGGGGTCCGGGAAGGCTTTCTGGCTGCGTTGCTCTCCCCGAGCGTCGACTACGAAGCCAGGTTGGCTCTGCTCAAGCTGGCAGAGCTTCTCTTCCGGCCAGAGGAGGAGAGGGAGCTACCGTTCCAACCCAAAGTCCAGCTCCGGGTCAAGATGCCGAGCCAGTCACAGCCCGCCGCCGAGCAAGGTACCCCTGTCGAGACGCCTGGCGCAACCCGTATCAAGCTCGTTCGGCCTCAGTCGACCGCCGCCGAAGCCGGTCTTTCGACGCCAGATGCTGCAGTCAAACCAGTCGCCTCTCCCGGTCCCAGAGTCGCTTTCAACGCCCCAGAGCTCAAGCCCTCACCGAAAGCCCCGAAGGTCAAGAAGGCGAAGCCTCTTTTACCCGGTCAGGCTTCTGGCATGTCGTCGTCAGATCTCACGGCGTGCAGAAATTGCATCAAGAAGCTTTTCGAGAACAAGCACGCCCCCTTGTTCCTCAACCCCGTCGATCCGGTCAGGGACAAAGCCAAGGACTACTTTGACGTGATCAAAGAGCCCATGGACCTAGGCTCGATGGCCAACAAGCTCGATAGTGGCCAGTACAGGGACCGCTTCCACTTCAAGGAGGACTTCGAGCTCATCATCCGTAATGCCAAGACCTACACCCCGGACTCGAAGGCTTACGTGCACACCGAGGCAGTAGGCCTGGAGAAAGCTTTCAATCAGCTGTGGACAAGGATGACCAAGACACTTGAGCAAGCCGCTGCCAAGCAGGCAAAGCATGTCGCTGCAAAGGGGCGAGTTGCCAATGGGGATGCTTCAGCGAGCACAAGGACCTCTGTAGAACCTTCCAGAGACGAGGAAAGCGCTATCTCGGCCTCTGAAACGATGCCGCCACCACCTTCGGCAACCATGAAGCCCATGGCACCGCCTCCCACCCCAGAAACACCCAGTGCGACGCCGTCGCGACCAGTGGTCAAGCTGAAACTGAAAGCCAAACGAAGCGATGGCTCAAGTTTGACCTCTTCTCCCGCTCCATCACCTGCTCCTGTGACTCCCGCCCCAACATCAGCACGCACACCCAAGACTGCATCGACTTCATTCGCTATCCGCAGTGAAAAGAGCTCATCGTCCAAGGTCTTGACCGCCTCCCCTTCGCCATCCGCTTCTCCAGCACCTCCTGCTGTGGCAGCGGCGGCCGGGTCAAAGATGAAGCAGTCCGCGGAAGTGTCCGAAAGCAGTCCCTCCATCAGCGAGCCGCCCAAAAAGAAAATCATCAAGCTCACCAAGAGGTCACTGGCACCCGAGCCCGCGCCAGAATCGCCAGCGCCAGCGCCGGCTCAGAGGCAATCAAGCATCGACGAAGAAATCTTGGCCGCTTTGGGCGAGGTGCCGGACAAGCCTTCCAGGAAGGTGAAGGTGAAGGAGACCAAGCACAAGAGCAACGGATCGGAGGCGAACCTGTCCTCGTCTTCGCCCGCTCCGGTGGCGACTCCAAAGTCCAAGAAGCCCGCGCCTTTGCCCGCAGCTCGAGCCTCTGCGAAACCTGTTTCTCGTGGCGTCTCGCCTGCTTCCTCCCGGAACGGGACGTCGCCGGCGCCTACCTCTTTCAAAGCTTCGTCAACCTTGGCCAGCACTCCTCCGCCACCTGGCAAGGTCAAGTCTACCAACGCTGAGATCGATCCTATCGGTGCAGCTGCTGGGGTCCCGGTAAACGTCAAGAAATGCAAGGCCCTCCTGCAGACCTTGAGGAAGAATCCTTTCGCCGTCTTCTTCTTGTTCCCGGTCGATCCTGTCAAGGATGGATTGCCTACGTGAGTTCCGATCTGTTTCATCCAATCTTCCCGGACAAATGAGCCTATCCACCATCCTACCGGCGACATTCGAATGAATCGCCCCCTCACTCGTCCTTTGGTCTCCCCCAACCCTGTCACCTGCAGGTACTTCGACGAGATTAAAAATCCGATGGACCTGAGCACGATGGAGGCGAAGCTGAGTCGCGGGCAATACAAGACCATGTCGGATTTCGCCGCCGACGTGGAATTGATCTTCGACAATTGCCGGACGTTCAACCCGCCTTCGACGGTGCCTTACGAGCACGCAGACGAGTTACAAAAGGTTTGGAGGAAGGAATGGGCAAAGACGATGGTCAGAAAGCTGGAATACCAAGAGAAACGTTCGCTGCAGGGGATGATGAACAGGCTCAAGAATCACCCGACCAGCTTCCTCTTCAGAGTGGCCGTCGACCCGTGAGTTGCTGGGAGAGAGCATAAGAACAAGAATGATCACCCAGCGTGACAGCTCGCAAAGCTGACGCCGTAGAGCGGCTTGCCGCACAACCACGCGATCCCTTTCCCCCCTTCCCTCACTCCCTTGTTCTTTGCTCTGACGATTCAGGGTCGCGCTAGGGATCCCGACGTACTTTGACGTGATCGCCAAGAAGGATGCCAGGGACCTAAGCCTGATCGAGGCCAAGCTCAAGGCTGACAAGTACGAGAGCGTGGATTCGCTGGACCAGGACGTGAAGCTGATGCTCCGAAACTGCTACACGTTCAACGCCGCCGACGAGGGGGTCTGCGGACTGGCGAGGGAGTTTGAGAGCGTCTACAACAAGGAGTTGAATGGGGTCAAGCAGTTGCTCGGCCTTGGGGGTGGTGGTGGTGGTGGTGGTGCCGGGGGGCAGAAGAGGAAGGACAATGGCGAGGGCGGCGGCGGCGGCGGTAGCAGCAAGAAGTCCAAGGTTGGCTGAGCGACACTCTTGGCTCCATCTTACCGGGGGTTGTTGGATCGGGCGGACGAGAGAGAGAGAGACAGTCAAAGTTGTACATTGGGACTCTTGTGATCTGATCCATGGTAAAGCGACAAAGCCTCTCCTCGCTCCCCTCTTCCCGTCGGTGTGACGTGCTTGTCATCCTGTCGACTCTTTCGACCCTCTCTCGTGATAGGCTGAGGGGGTTGGAGGGGAGTCAGGAGGGAGAGAGAAAACCCTGTCCATCCCATGGTGGTCACGACCCAAGTGCGTCTTTCTTGCCACTGTGTGGACTGGGACTGTGTGCACAGAATTGATTGTTCAATCTGCACATGCAACAGTATATGCGCCAAAGAAGGGGGAGCTGGGTTGCAAGGGTTCGACAACCTTTGGGCCAAGGGTTTGAAGGAAGGGGAAGGGGGGGGGGGATCACCACCAACGAACGAGGGAAACGCAGGATGGTCGGGGGAGGGGTTGTTCTGCCTTGCCGCGGCCCAACTCTGGTTTTCTGGACGACAATTTTTGGATCTTACTGTATCTTTTATTCTTTATACACGTTCTTTTTCTTTTCTTTCCGACTTCCCCTCCGATCCAACCCAGCTCACAGCAAGAAAGGAAAAGTAAAGGAAAGAGGTTCGGGCTTGTGAATGGCAGCGAGGGGAATCCGTCGATGAGAATCTTGGTCCCTTGCCTTGCCATCCCATCCGGTGATTGCACACAGAGGTTTGCCAATCCCTGTTGGTAGATACCCGCTCACTCACCTGTTACACACGGTAGTGAACACTTGACGTGCATTGCACACGGTACAAACAGAACCTACCGTACGGAGACATTGAGACGAGGCGAGTCACTGGAGAGGGAGTGCAGTCAGAGGTGAAACGATCCAAGTGGGTGGCCGGAAAAGAAAGACAATTGGAACGATACAAGTTGGAGAACAAGGTTCCTCGTCTCGTGACTCTGGCGGGTGGAGTGAGCGAGCGGCTGAGGAGGGATGGTGGAACGAATGGTGGATGGATGAGCTGTGATGTAAGAGGTGTGTGTGTGTGTGTGTGTGTGTGTGAGTGTGAGTGAGTGAGTGAGTGAGTGTCGCAGCATACATCGTGACCCCCCCCCCCCACTCGGTGCTCGCTCGCTCTATTCTTCATACGACGACGACGACGAGATTGCGAGGGAGGGACAAGGATGGGCGAGTGAGCGGGAAATAGATTTCTACACAGGCGGTATGTAGAATGGTCTGGTACTTGACTGCAGGTTGGACTTTGCCACGCGAGTCGAGTGGTCGACTCTAACCAAACCTCTTATTCTCCAAATCGGAAAAAGAGAAAAGAAGAGTTGGGAAGGTTTTACCAAAGCTGAGTTGGTCGGTGAGAATCATGAATACTACTAACCACGACGAATCGAAATGGAATCCACATCGACGCTCCTCGGGTTGCTCCAGGTTGACTCAAGAGGAGAAGGTGCGCCCACCACCGAGCGAACCGACCTTTCAAACTGAGGATTGGATCATGCACAACCACGGTAGCAGCATGCACAGTACTGTACTGTACTGTACAGTACGTAAGAATTAAGCCTCGTCTCGAGGGGGATTCACAGTCAGTAGAGAAGTCAACCACGCACCTCCCCCCATGTCTCAAGCTGCTCATGAATCTCCCCCTCCTCGTCCCATGCTCGCTATCCACCTTGGCCCAAGACGGGTGCAGGACGCGTTTCCTCTTGGAATCGGCCCACGGCGGCCATGCTCAATCGAACCACATCTCTGGTTACCCAACCCACCCACACACACACACACACTCACACGCCAAGGGAGTCACACGGTCACAGAGAGGGGTGTCAGCGTGGCTCGCTCCGTCGCCGAATCGTCTTCGTACAGATATCCCTCTCTTGGTCTTTCATCTCGTTGTGTTGTGTCGAGTTTTCTTCTTTTCTTTTTTTATAAAAATTTATCCATCCATTCATCCACCTCGATTCGATTCTAATCTAACATCATCTCCTTCTTTTCCCTCTTGACCTCTTACCGCTCATTCATTTCGCCCGTCCACGACCGGCAACTCGTCTCACCTCCCCCTCCCTCCCTCTCGTAGGCTTGGACACGCAGAGAGATATGGAAGCAAGGATGGTCTGAATCTACCTCTTACAGTCATGCACACACACATGGATGGTTGTATGCATACACGTACACTGTACAGTATGTATGCCCGTACTTCTGTAGATCCAGTTCCATATGAATCTTACAATCTCCACCACCCTCTCTATTCCCCATCCTTCCCCACCTCTCTCTCAACCGAACAGCCAACTCTGAACCTACCATCCAAACCTCGGGCGTCTTCCTCGAGGAACACGGAGACTGGTCCTCCTCCTTATCCCACCATACCTCGATCAACACCCCACCTAACTCTTCAAGACGCCACACCCGACAGCTGGGAGCTTCCCGTTCGAGCCTACTTTCAGGCCGGAGAAGTGAACAAGCTCGTCAACATGTCTCCTCCCAGCGTCACAATAACCCGTGAGTGGCCACCCATCCTTGTCCTGTTCCCTCTTCGTGCGACCATGCCAGGAAGCATCCCTCTCACGCCCACCCCTTCCAAGCGAATCTGGCCAAGGAGCTGAACCGATCGTCCATTCCATGATCTCACGGATTTCCTACCCCCCCCCCAACCTTGCCCACCCAGAGCTCGAGCCAGTCGTCTTCCTTCGAGGTCAATCCGCTACTGGCGAAGGTGAGAACTTCTTCGCCGGCCGATTCCCTCGCCCTTCCGGGCTTGATATCATGCTGATCCCCAGATCGCTCACACTTCGGTCATCTTGATGCGTGTAGATGCTCGAGGTCGAAGGAGACCAGTCAATCTGGATGCCCCACCCTCTCAGCTTCGTGGTCTCCTTACCGTCCATCTTTCCAAGCCCTCCAAGCTCAGAGACATCTCGATATCTCTCACGGGTACTGCGCGAACAGATTGGCCAGAAGGTGAGTAGATCACTCCTCCCTTCCCCGTGGCCTTTGTGATCCAGAGGTTTTGCAGCAGCCAAGTCAGACTCGCTCATCCTTCCTCTCCCTCCCTCCCTTCCCGCAACCTCAAGGAATCGGCCCCAACAGGCTAGAGCTCGTCGAGGAGGTCACGATCTTCAAACAGGTCATCAACCTTTTCAACGCCAAGGACGAGGCTTCGCCGGCCGGAAGGAAACGCAGTAACTCTGTGGGTCCGGGAATAGGCCTGACCGATGACGTCGACTGGGACTTGGCCGCTGCCGCCAACGCCGCCAGCCTCCATCCGGATCGCACCATCAGCGAAGCCAGCCTCGCAGCCTCCTCCTCCAGGCATGAGGAGGGCTCTGGGGGAGCCTTTGGCAGAGCTCTGGCCGGTGCTGCCGCCAGAGCTGGCACTGCCATCATCCCTCCCACTCTGCGAGGCGACATTGGCCTCTCAAAGCCCCCTCCTCGCAGCCAGACACTCAGTCGTCCTCCCTTCCACCGAACCGGATCGGGAAGCGCCACCTCTGCCAACCCGGCCTCTTCCAGGCTTTCAAGCCCCTCAGCGTCTCCTTCGAGCACGATGCGTGGCTCTCCCTCCCCCTCGCCATCCCAGCGCTTCCACAGCTCTGAGAGGTCTACCTTCGCGAGTGCCTTTGCCCGTGGTACTAGCTCATCCAGAGGTACTTCCTCCAGCCCGGCTCGCCCGTCGCTCTTCTCCACTGAATCCAGGCCTCGAGGTCGCACGAGGGATGTGGCATTTCAAGGCAAGGTGCAACTTCCGCCACCCCTAGACTTCGAGGCACCGCCCATGTACGCGCCCAGATCGGCACCCCTTTCTGGCTACAGCGCATGGCCTGGATCCGTGCCCATCGGATCTTCTGACGATGCCCTGTCCAGTGCCGAAGTCGAACTGTCTGACAACAGCTCGGCAAGTGACCTAGGAATCCAGAGTTCAACATCAGGCGCTGCGGCAACCCCGTCCACCTCTGGCACTGCCCTCGATCAGCAGGCTTGCTTGGTGACCCCCCCATCGCAGAACGCCTCTCCCTCAGCGGCAGGCCAGGAAAGCCAAACGTCTGCAACGATGTCTAGCGCCAAGGGCATCCTCAACCAGTCTTCATCCGCAAGAGGAAGGGATCAATCGGTTCGGTTCGACCCTTCTGCGTCTTCCAACCCCCTTGCCCAGGTAGGAGGGACCGCACGAGGGGCTAGCGCAGCACCGACGGGTGGCTTGACCCAGAGGTCCAGCTCCAAGAGTGCGCCCAGCAGCAGACGAAGCTCTGCCGAACAGGTTCGCGGCAACGAGCGTGAGAGGGAGAAGGAGAAGGGGAAAGGGAAGCAAGTGGCGAAATCGGGCGCCACTGCCACGAAGAAGGCGGGCCTTGGGCTCAAGAACTTGATCGGCAACCTGTTGAAGGAGAGCGAGGCTAAGGAAGAGGATGCCGGGCCATCTTCGGAGTGGAAGGAGTTCAAGAAGGGGACCTACACGTACCCGATCTGCATCCCACTGCCCTCTAACCTCCCACCCACTCTTCACGCCGACTTTGGCTCCAACAGGTACGTCCTCAGAGCCTTGGTCAATCGGGCCGGGCCCCTGACCCCGAATCTGGTCTCGGAGAGGGAGGTGACTCTGATCCACGCCCCCGACGAAGACGGCCTGGAGGAGACCGAGTCGATCGTGGTGGAAAGGAGCTGGGAGGACGTCCTTTCCTACATGGTCGTCCTGAGCGGCAAGAGCTTCCCCATCGGACACAAGATACCTCTCTGGATGAAGTTCGTACCGCAGGGCAAGGTCAAGATCCACAAGATCCTGGCCACCCTCGAGGAGAAGACGGACTACTTCGCCAAGGGAAGGAGGGTGGCGCGTCACGAGGTGCCCAGAAAGTGGACCCTCCTCAAGGTGGCCAACACAGATCCGAGCCAGCCTCTGCTTCCCATCCTCTCCGACTCAGCAGAGGCTCTGGCGTCCAGCCCTCTGGCCCCGCTCGCTGCCGCGGCAGGGGGCCAAGATCCGGAGGCCGACACGCTCCCTTCGATTCTCGATCCGACAGGGCCTTGGGAGCTCTGTGCAGACTTGGAAGTGCCTCGGTCCGGAACGACCAGGATCAATCTAACCACCAACCACGCCAAATCCAACATCGCCGTCCATCACCTCATTAGGATCGTGATCCGGGTCGAGAAACCCGGTGGCGTCGTGACCGGCGGTGCCACCACCTCCTCGCCCGACTCGGACAAGAAGAGCAGGCTCTTCGACATCGTCATCGAAGCTCCGATCACCCTCAACCATTCTCACACAGCGAATGAGTGGACAAGCCTGCCCAACTATTGGAGCCTGCCCTCCGCTCAAGCGGAAACCAGCGTGCCGCCGACAGATCCTAGGGGCAGGGACACCCGATTAACCCCATCGGCCGTCACAGCAAGTCCTCGGGACTCCTCGACACCTCGGACAACCCACGCTCCACCAGACTCTTCCTCGTCACCCTCCTCCAGTTCGCCAACCGGGCTCTCTCCGGCCATCAGCACGTTGGTGTCCCATCCTGGACCAGGACTGGTCTCGCCTTCTGCTGCTGCTGCCGCCGCTTCAGGCGCCGCGGCCTCGTCTTCGCCAACCACGCCTGGAAGGATGGCGCCCAAAGACCTTCGTGACCCCGTAGCCGCCGCCTCCACACCGCTACAGCTGTCGCGTAGGTGGTTGGCCTTGAGCTCGTCTGCAAACGATCAAGGCCCAAGCGTTGATCCTAGAGGGATGGATTGGGAGGAGGTCGATCGAAGAGTCGAGCAAGTCAGCGACGGAGATGGTCTGGTCCACGGCCCTCCTCCCAACTACGCCACAGCCACCTCCACCTCTCCGATCGGAGAAGAGCAGGACCCAATCGCCAGCAGCAGCAGGACACCGATGATGGACGCCACTCGCAACCCACCCGTCAGCGTCACTGTCGCCTCCCCAAACAGTCCCGACCTGTCCAGGGATCTGACCCGAGCTTCATCCGGCCTGAGCGGCTCAAACTTGGTCCACGCTCAAGGCCAGGCGCCTTTTGTCAATTGACGACCTACCCGTGGGGAGAGGGGGGACGCACCGACCTTGTGCAGCAATACCCCATCGACGTCCACTTTCCCCTTTCCCCCCTCCTCACCCCTCACCATGCAACGTTGTTCCAAAATCTGAAACCACTACCGCGCACGACACGAACGGGAACAAGCAAAGAACGTAAAGGGAATCCGAAGTTCAGGAAGAAGCAAAGAAGAAGAAAAAATAATACGAAAAGCCTAAGGCAACGAAAACGTTATCGAACCTCCCACATCGCATGTACTTGTACCACCCCACCCCCCCCCCATCGTCGACACCCTCCTCCGATCCCCAAAGCAATAGAACTTTTTTTCTTCTCCATCTCGATCCTAGCCTATGGCACCGTTCTAACCCCTACACCATTTCACTGTCCTTCCATCGCTTGTCCTCGCCTGTTGAGAAAGAAGGAAAGGCTCGAGCTCCATCCTCCCCACATGAATTTCGCTCCTGGGTATGTCATTTCAGGCGAGGGGGGGATATCGTTTGGGGTAGAGAGAGCTGGATCCTCTTCGACCGTTCAAAGCATTGATTGGGGAGAGGACGAAGGGCAAGGGGGGCTTTGGATGAGATGGATCGATAAAGGGAAAAGGAGCAGGAAGGGGGAAGCAGGTCTCAACGTATGGATTGAGGGTTGCTCACGAAAGCGACCCTCCTATCCTGACCAGGTGGGTTGTTGGACGAGAGGTCTTCGTAGCTCCTCAAGTTGGCAGAAGGTCTCAAGCCGGGATGACTGATCTGACGACCTTGATTCGGTCGGAAGGAGCCGCCGCCGCCACCGACGACGACGACGACATCTTCGTGATCCCTGTAGGTTCGCATGATTCGGTTCGAGTCGACGTGGAAACCGTTCGAAGCGTACGTCGAGGGGTTGATGTGGTGTTGGGTTTCAGGTGGTGGCATGCTCTGTCTTCTCGCTGTCCAATCCCTTGGATCGTTGGATTTTACCTGGTTCGAGTTCCCGGAGAACTTGGTGGCGCTTCCGGCCGCCGAGTTGGAAACCGTAGGTGGTGGTGGTGGTGGCTGCTGGTGGGAGGACCTGTCTTCCTTGCCTGTTGTCGTTCCTACCGACTTGACGCCACCGCCACCATAGTGGCGGATGGAGCACGTTTGACACCCGCAGACATCGGGGTGGGTCCTATCGTCGATCACCGCTTTGGGCCTCACCAACTGAGGGGAAGAAGGATTCTGGAAAGGTTGAACCCCACCGTGGGGCTGCGAGCTGGAACCGCCGCCTGCTCCAAGTTGTCTGTGCGGCGGGGGAGAAGCCGCATGGTGGCCGAATTCATCCGGGCCTCGGACTTGCCTACCCGAAGAGGCTGACTGAGCCGGGTTCGTTGAGGGGATCGTCCTTGAGGATCCTGACATGGCCGGTAGGCTGTCGTATCTCGATCCGACCACGTGCTCGTATCGCCCCGAGGGAGGCGATGGCGCAGTAGGCAGGGCATCCCTTCGTCCGTTGCTCGTCGCATACCAGGCCCTTTCGTTCGTGGTCGCCGAGATGGTCGAGGTCTGACTCTGACCAGAGTATCTTGACGCCATGTCCGACACCCTTCTGCTACTGCTGAGCACGGGAAAGTCGGAAGGGGTAGGCGAGATCGTGTCGTAACCAGCCATCGTGACCCTCCTGCTGGACCTGCTGTTTTTGAGATCGCTCGAGTGATACTTGACTTCGGCCTCCTTCTCCGCTTGGTATCGCGCTTTCATCCTGGCCACAAAGCTCCTCTCACTGGCGGTGGTATCCGTGCTCAAGGATCGGTTGACACTGACGCTTGAGAGCCTGCTGTTCCCAACTGCCGGGGCGTACCTGTCGGGATCGTAGGCTTCTCGGAAGTCTGAGGGAGATTCCTCGTACTTTTGATTGGGCTGTCTGAGCTGCTGCTGCTGCGGCGGCCGCATCGAATGGACTGGAACACTCCTCCTGGCGTAACTACCGATACCTTCGTTACCCCTGTGCTTTTCGTCCAAGTCCTCGTTCAAGGTTCCGTCGTAGGCCGAGTCGAACATGGGAGGGGCGTAGTTCTCGTAAGCCTGTTGGTGCGTTCGAGCCTTCTGCTCGTCCTCCAACTTCTTGACGAGCTCCCTCTCCCTCTCCGCCTCTCGCTCCCTCTCCCTCTCCCTCTCCCACAGGCTCAGCTTCCCTCCGGCCTGGCCGCCTCGGCCTCCTCCTCCCTCCGCCTCGGCCTTGGTAACGGATCGGTGGAAAGGCTCGGGAGAATGACTGAGGCCGCCTCCAACCTTGTTCGGAGAAAGGCTCAAGCCGCTGTGGTTGTGGTGGTCGTCGTGGTCGTCGTATCGATCGCTCATCCTTTCAGGAGTGGGATCGTTGACCTGTCGATCTTGAGGCTCGATCCAGTCGGACCCGTTGGCATTGAACGAGCTGCTGGAAAGGTTGGGTTTCGAGGGGTTCTCGTACGCGTGAGCGTCCACCATGGCTGCCGAAAGCCTCGAGCTTTGGGCGGCGTCGAGGCCATCGATCGCGACCGTATCGTCGGGGGTCTGAGGCTGTCGGAGCTCCTTGGCCATCGCGTTGGTAGGTGCCGACTCCTCCGAGCTCACCCTGCTGTCGCTGTGAGTCAGGCTGGGCGGCGGCGCGGCTTCCGAATCCTCACGAGGCAGAGCCAGCCGATCGACGACCGTTCCCTCAGCGGTGGACGAGTTGCGGCGATTGCGTGGCCTCGAGTCCGTTTCCGTGTGATTCTCGGTCCTAGCCTCGTCAGGGCGTTGGTTTTCCCAGTTCTCGGCGTTGACCGCCATGGACTTCATCGTCGATGCACTGGGAGCCCTGTCCATCTTGATTGACGATGCCATGGAAGAGCCTAGAGACCTCGCCCCTTTCGGGGTGACGCGCGCTGTGGGCTGAGGTGCACTATGAAATTGGGTCGAGGTTGAACTCTCGGCGAGGCTCGCAGCGCCGACGGGCTCGGAACCCGCCTCCTCTGCTCTTGAGCTCTCGAGTTCTCTCTTGTCCTCACCCATCGACGGCGTGGTTTTCCTCACGACCAAAGCTTCGTTCACCGGATCCAGACTTGAGGTCTGTTCTCGAAGACCCTTTCCATCGAGACCGTCATCGAGAGGCGAGGCCTCCGTGACGCCCACTGAGCTCATCACGACCATGCGGGTTTGCTGCTGCTCGGGAGGTATCCAGCCCATCTGCTGCGCCCTGAGCGCAGCCATCACATCCTCTTGAGCCTTGGCCAGGGATTCGGCCTTGGCCGCTGCCAACGCCTCGGCATGAGCCTCGATGTTGGCCAGGACCTCGGCGTGGCCTTCCTCGACGCCGGAGAGGTCGGCAGGTTGCAGAGACGGCATGGCGTCCGACATGGTGAAGCTGAGCCACTCGTTCAGCTTTCCGACGTGGACGCCAACTTTGCGGACGGACTCGCAGTGCCTGCGGAATTCGGTGTCCGCCATGCCGCCCACGGTGCTGGCTGCGACGAGGCAGGTGGCGTGGCTCTTGACGCCCATGGACTGAGCGTGGCTCATCTTGGCCTTGCTGATGTCCGAGGTGAGTGTGGAGACGGTGGCGATGTACTTGTCGTGGCTCTCGATCGCCTTCTGCCCTTGCTTCTTGACGTTCTTCTCATGCGTCAGGTTGGCCTTCTTGATCTTTTGGTCGAGCGACTCGACCAGGTCGTCGTGAGCCCTTTCCTCCTTGGCCACTCGTTTGAAGTACTTGGCGCAGATCTCGTTGAGCGCCTCGTACTCCCTCTGTATGGATTTGGCGTGCTTGGACGAGACGTCGTTGAGGCTCTCGAAGACTGCGGCGGAGATCTGGAAGGTTTTCGACGGGGCCTCCTTGATGGCCTTGCTCTTCTCGAGCTCGGTGGCGCTCTTGGCGATCTTCTTTTCGACCTTGGCGATCTTGGCTGTCAAGTCCCTGTACTCGTCGAGGTTGACCAGGAGGGTCTCCATCGCCTTGAGGCTCTTGTGGAGCTCGTTCCTCTCGATGGAGGCATCCGGAGGTGGTTGAGCGTTGTTGGAGCCGTTGAGGGCGGAGAAGGAAGGCGAAGGAGATCGGCCCAGCGACTGGGCGAGGGGTTGTTGAGATGGGCCCGATTGGGGAGTGGGCGTGCCTGGGCCGCGGTAGGTGGGAGGGATGTCAAAGTACTGCGTGGCGGGCGAGGATCTGAAGCTCGAGCCCCACGGCAGCTCGGTGGAGGGGTCGCTTGGGCTGGGTGGGTTTGAGCTGGGCCTGGACTGGGAGCCAGAGGTGGCCTGGCTGGCCGACCTGGAGAAGGATGAGCGAGAGGATGTCGGAGGGGCTAGGAGATGGGCCGAAGGCTGAGCGAGGTCGGATGGGGAAGAGGTCGAGGCAGAGGTGGCAAGGTTCTGTTGGAGAGGTGCGGAGGCGGGTTTGGAATCGCCCCCAGCGCCTATGAATTTCTGCATACGCCTCATGGGTGGTCAGGTGCGTGCGGCTCTGTCGTCTCGGGCGAAGGAGGGGAGGGCGGGGTGGAAAAGAGAAGAGGAGCAAAAGAGATCGTAAAGTTCGTCAAGTCTATCGCCAATGGCCGTCAACAAAGGGTGTCGTGTTTTCGTTAAATCGTTGGTCCTTCAGGCTGAGGATCCCGGGGTATGCATGTATGCGTGTGCGAGAGAGAGAGAGAAAGAGAGAGAGAGAGAGGAGGAACGATGGGATGATGGCTTAGGGGGGGATGTGGATGGATGGAGGAAGGAAAGGGAGGAATGAAATGGGGGAAGGGGAAAGCAGGGAAAGGAAAGGGTAGGGAGGTTAGAGGTTATGGAAGCATGCTCTGTTGGAAAGGAACGACTGACACTTGTTCGGACCGCACCCCTTCCCCAGCGTAACGTGGCGCTCTCGTTTGATGTGCCGTTGCCATTAAAGATGGCTGCCATGGGAACGACACAGAGATTCACAGAGAGAGAGAGAGGGGGGGGGGGGGAGAGAGAGGGAGTCGTACCACTTTCGGCCTCCCTGGGAGGAGGAGGGAGTTTTGGCCAGGGGAGAAGCGGGCCGAGCCCGAGAGAGAGAGAGAGAGAGAGAGAGAAGGAGACGAGCGGTCAAGTCAAGTTTTCCTGGTTAGCAGGGGGGGAGTGGGAGTGAGAGAAGAGATGAGAATCAGGATGATAATAGTAAGTAGGAAAGCAAGAGGGGGGGAGGGGGAAGAGAGAGAGAGAGAGAGAGAGAGAGAGAGAGGGAGGTACATACGGTATACAAGCCCCTGAGTCGCTTACGCCCCTGCTTGACGACGTTAGTGGAGGCTTCGTGACCCTGTATGTGATTGTGTGTGTGTCTCTCTCTCTCTTGCGGAGAACAACAGAGAGAGGGGAAGGGGGGGAGGGAGAGGGAAAGGAAAGGAGGGGATGGAGGAAGGCAGGAGACAGGAGCGACGTGCATGAAGAACGTGTAATGAGCGCGCGCGAACGTATTCGAACCAGACTGGGTCAACTCCACAGAGGTCGATCGATGATGATTCTCACTCACTCAGACTGTTTGTATTCATGAAAGAGAAAAGTCTCTCTCGCCCTCGCGATCCTCACCCGACTCTCGCGCCTCTCTCCCGCGCCACCGGCATGATCAACGTATCTTCGCACGAGGGAGTTACAGTAGTTGGCCTTGGTCACGGATCAGGGAACGCCATCCCACATCCTCTCTTACCTTCTTGCAAGCTCGGCTTGGATTTCATCCCATCGTTCCCCTCCTCCCCTCTCTTGCGTCTCCCCTTTCTCTCCCTTTCCACGATCACACTGCGCGCTCCCTCCTCCCTCTCTCTTCGCCTCCCGATCCCGATCCGGCCATCCGATTCGATCCCATCACGATCGTGTAGGCTAACCTACCTGAAGAGGATCATCCTCCTCCTCCATCCCACTCGTTCTGACCGACCCTGCCAGTCTGCCTCTCTCCCTCTCTGCCTCTCTCCCTCTCTCCCTCTCTCCCTCTCTCCCTCTCTCCCTCTCTCCCTCCCCCTCTCCCACTCTGACTTTGAGGGTCCCCCCTTGAATGAATCCATCGGTAGGCGCGCGGCGCGTCGTTTGTGTCATTCTTTACGAAACCCTTCCATCTCGAAACGACAATGACAATCTTGAATTCACTTGCCCATTCGACGAACCCCCCTGCCAACCTTGGCTGATAAGATTCTCCTCCTTCTTCCCCCCCCCCCCCCCCGACCCTCCGCCGCTCACTTGAGAAAAGGGCCCGCAACCCTCTCTCGACCAGCATGTAGCAAAGCTTTCTTCTTTGGAGAGTGGTCTCTCCCTCTCTCTCTCTCTCGTCCAAGTCTCTTCCCTTGAGCGGCTGACCCCCATCTATCCTCCTGACTCAGAGTCGATTCTCAAGCTGGAACCAGTGGGTCTCGCGTGCACGGTTCGCCCAACCCCGAATCAAGGCCTCTCTCTCACACACACACACACTCACACTCATTGACTTTTCTTGACTCTTCTTGACCAACCCTGGATTGTTACGATTCACTTTCCCAATTCTCATCGTGCCGAGCAACGTGTTCCGATTCCACTTGCGTTGCTCTCGTCCTTCACTCTCACAAGCGTTCCCTCCTCCTTCATCCTCTTCCTTTCTTCTTCTTCTTCCTCCTACGCTTTCCGACTGTCTTCCTCCTTAACCCCCCCCCCCCCCCCCCCCCATCTCTCACTCAGCTCGCCCCCCCCCCCGTACCCCACCAAACTCACACACCCCGCACTTTGCAGAATGGGAACCAACCAAGTCGCAAGGCCAGCCAAGAGGCCCCAAGAAGTGTCGACATACCCCCATCCCCCATCTCTCACTCAGACCTTCCCTCACCACCCCTTTGCCCCTCCTACCCACCTTCCATCCAGGGCCCTCTCACTCACACGTTGAACAGTCAGCCGACGCTCTGCTGGTCCGAGCTCTTGGCGTAGAGGTTGAGCATAGAACCAACAACAGCAACAAGGGCAACGACGACAAGAGACAAGAAACAAAGTGGAAGAGAAAAGGTGAACGAGGGGACAAGAAAAGGAATAGGGAACGAAAAGCGAAGAGGGCAGACAGAAACGGTCTTCTTCCTTGGCTCGCGGCTCCTACAGGGAACAAGGTAAAACACACAATCCTCCAAACCACTGGCGGGGGTTGACAGTCGAGTACCCACCATGGTCTCCCCCTATTCGTCCCCGGACTACCCGGACGCTCGGACGAGGGGAAAGGTCAAGCTGGACCCCTCGTCATCCGCCCTCACCTTCAGCTCCCGCATCCCCACAGACCTCCTTCTCGCCCTTCTCCTCGACAAGACCTTGATCGCCTCCTCCGCCCTCCTCGCCAGGCAGTGGCTCCTCACACGCCACGCCGAGAGCATACACGCCCCTTCCTTCACCCTCGAGCGCGACGGTTCCGCCACCGTCTCCGCCCCCGCCGAGTCAGAGCCTTGGAGCCTCTACTCTGGCTCCGGCCTCCACGCTCAGGCCGACGGCAACGGTGCGTGGGCTGTCGCCACCGTCGTCTTCCTCATCGCCGCCTTCGGCCAGGCTCTCTGGTTCAAGGTCTGGACCTGGGCCCCCTCCTTGAAGAACGTCGACAAGAGGAGGCTCGCCATGCTCTCCCTCCTCACCTTCTCCCGGCTCCTCTTCTGGTTCATGGCCCTCGGCCACCTCCAGGCCACCAACGTCATCATCTTCACCCAGTGCTGCGAGGTTTGGGCCAGCGACCTGCTAAAGTCCATGAGGGGGCGCAGCTACGGAGGCTACACCATCCTCTTCGCCCTCGCCATCTCCTTCCTCTCCTCCGTCGCTTCCAACTCGGCGTCTCCTCCCGCGATCAACCCCTTCTCCCTGATGGACTACGATGACGACCAAGATTATCCGGACTCGCTCCGAAGGGCTCGTCCCGCCGGCCTTGCATCGCCATCCCAGCTCAGAGCCGCCTCGGCCGCCGCCGCCCAGGCAGGCGCCAGCGCCGCTTCCTTCTCTGTCACCGGTGCCTTGCTGGGCCACCTCTACCTCGGCATCTTCGCTCTCCTCGCCATGGAAAAGGAAAGGGCGATCAACTCGGCTGCCAAGGAGACGGGCGGAAGGAGGCGCGCCGGTGTCGTCGCCAACATCCTCGTCGCCTGCTTGGCCCTGCCCATCGGCATCCTCGGACGCTTGGTAGGCCTCCCCACCCTCCCCCCTTTGCGATCCCTCTCCCCGGCCTTGTTGACCTCCTCCGCCGCGGGTGGATCCTCCTCCCCGGGACACCTGGCAGCCTACCTTGCCACCGCCCTCAGCTTTCTGGTCCTCGAGCCTCTGGTGACCAGCGCTCTCGAGCCACACGCCTCGATCCGCACCCGAGTCGCGCATGCTTGGCCCATCTCGGTCGTGGCAAGTGCAGCGATCGGTTACGTCGGCTTTGCCATCAAAGCGTCCTTCGGGCAGGCGGCCGCGGCCCTCTGCGTAGGCTGGGGCCTGCGCACCATCCTGAAGACCTCGCCCGAATACCTTTCGGCATTCCGCGATGGCCAGCAACCTCACGGACGGGCCGCTCCACACGGCGCTTCCGACCCCGACGTCAGCTCCTTGGTCGAATTCGCGCGATCCTCTCGCCAGTTCCTCATCTCCTCGCGGCACTACGTCCGCATCGTCATGGCCAACCCGGACTCTCGCAAGATCTTTCAGTTCCTCTGCCTGAACTTGGCTTTCATGGGCGTGCAGCTCATGTGGGGCGTCTGGACCAACAGCCTCGGGTTGATCAGCGACGCGATCCACATGTTCTTCGACTGCGCAGCGATCGGCATGGGCCTCTTCGCGAGCGTCATGGCGACGTGGAAGACGGACGCGACGTTCACCTACGGCTACGGCCGCGTCGAGACGCTGTCAGGCTTTGCCAACGGCATCTTCCTCATCCTCATCAGCATCTTCATCGTCTTCGAGGCGATCCAGAGGATCTTGGATCCTCCAGAGATGAGCAACAACGTCCAGCTCCTCATCGTGAGCGCCATGGGGCTTGGCGTCAACCTTTTCGGAATGTTCGCCATGGGTGGCCACCATCATCACCACGGACATGGCCACAGTCACGGACACGGCCATGACCACGGACATGGGCATGGGCACAGCCACGGCCACGACCATCATGGGCATTCCCACAACATGATGGGCGTCTACCTCCACGTCATGGCCGACACGCTCGGGTCGGTGGGCGTGATCATAAGCACCTTGCTGATCCAAAAGTTTGGGTGGACGGGTTTCGACCCGATAGCATCGCTCTTCATCGCCTTCATGATAGTCGCCTCAGTGATACCCCTGGTCCTCGAGGCGGGCCGGGTCTTGTGTCTGGACATGGGAGAGGACAAGGAAAGGGAGGTCTTGAGTGCCCTGGAAGAGGTGAGTGATTGCGCTTGAAAAGGAACAAGGGAAGGAATCGTGCTGCTCTTCTTCTGCTTTCCCCCCCTTCTACCTTGGAGAATACTGAAGCCGACTTTTCAATCTCACCTCCCCTTCTCACTCTGCACTCGACGATGGTCCTATGCTCGACCAAACCCAAAGATCAAGCACGTCAGAGGGGTCGCTTCGTACTCTGCACCCAGATTCTGGCCCAAAGATTCCGAGACTCTGGTCGGAACGATTGTGAGTAGGGCTCCCACATGGTTTTGGCTGCACGGCGAAAGCAGGATCGTATAGCTCATTCCACATGCTCTCCCTGCCCCACGCCTCTGTTTCAGCGCCTTCAAATCTCCTACAAGTACGACGAGAGTGAAGCCAGCGGCCTCAAACACGAAGGTACGACGAACCTGAACGAAACGACGGACTCCCCCGAAAAACTTGCGGCGGATGTCGAAAAGCTGCTGAAAAGCCGAATCAGCGGTCTTGAGACGATCAAGATCCAGCTGGAACAGGCTCCGTTGATGGGGCTCGGCGTCAGCAGCGTCGAAAGCGAGGCGCAACAGCAGCAGCAGGGCATAGTAGCGAGGAAGGGGGTTGCGTGAAGGTGTCGAGCTGGAAAGCCATGAAACCCAAAACGCCAAGATGCTCACGAATCAAGCTCGAGAACGGTCCCCAAGTAGCTCTGCTGTTTCTCAGTAATACACTCGTTTTTAAGACCTTGTTGGGGGGAGAGGGAGAGAGAGAGAGACTTGGAAGGTTTGCCCGATCTCGTTGCCCGATCTCGCCCGATGATGAATTGGATCTTTCGACTCACTGCGGCCGATGGAGCCAAAGGTTGGGTTGACGGATACGAACTTGTAATAGTATCAACCTAATAGGATCCACCTTCATAATGCGTTGTATTCACCGCTTGAGATGATTCAGAAGAAACTCGTAGGCTTTGCAGCCCGTTCGTCTCCCACATCGTCCAACAGGCACCACTTACCTTACACACCACTCCTTTACCCCCCCCCCCCCCCCCCCCCCCCCCCCCCCCCCCCCCCCCCCCCCCCCCCCCCCCCCCCCCGTCCCCACTCTCAAAGAACCTCTCGACTTGCTTCCGAAACCCTACCCCATCATGGTCGCCTGCGCCGCTCGAGCATCTCTGATCGGAAGGTCGGCGCTCGTTCCTAACCGACTCTACCGTTCGACGACACCCTTCGTCGGTCAATCTTGGTTCTCCTGCTCTCCTCGTGTGGAATCGGAAGCCGAGTCGCCACTCCCCGTCCTATCGGCCTCGGCCACCCCTTTGACCTCGGTAGATGAACAGAAGCCAAGGTCCAGGCAAGGTCAGAGGAGGTCCGACAGGGGACAGCAACAACAGCAACAACCTCATCGTCCAAGACAGGTCCAACAGGGTCAGTCTCAGGATCGTAGGAACAGGGGGGGAAGGGAATCGCACCAGTCCTCCTCCCCGAACCGTACCACCGACTCCCCCAACCCTCCTCCGCGGAGAAACGGTAGTAGACCTTCGGTCCTCCAGTCCGGCGGTGGGGGCAGGGGGTCCCCCACCCCTGTCCGTAGTGCCCGTGTCCCCACGAGAGCGGCGCCTGCGCCAATCCCCACCACCGACTGGAACTCCAAGCTCCACTTGAGGGCAGGTTTCACCAAGGCCCTCAGTGGGCTACCCAAACCCAACAAGGTGCTTGATCCTCAAGCTTCCGCTTCCTCCAACGCCAAGGCCCTTCCGAGGTTGAAGGAGGCCGTCAGGGCGCTCAAGCTTCATGTGAGGCCTTCGGATAGGACCACACTCGGACCCCTTCACGACCCGACCCATCTATCCGTCTCGTCGGCGTCTGGCATGGCTGCAAACCATGCGACGAACGACCAGGAGACTCACCTCTCCGCCAACGAACTCAAGGAGCGAAGGACGAGGGAGCTGGACGAAACACTTGGCGGAGACTACTCGAGGTACCTGGCCGGAGCCACTCTCCCGAAAAGCTTGACCGAGTCACAACCGAACAAAGGGGAGCAGGGGAGCACGATTCAAGCTGTAGTGGATGCGGACAAGGCAGCATCTCTGAACCCGGACCTTTCCCCTGCCACTAGGGAATTTTTGGTCAAGACCGTTGGTGACAAGTTGGGCCTCGGAGGCCACTGGGCTCAGAAGCAGGCTAAATGAGGCAGCAACAGGCCGCACATCATGCACGGTGACACGATTGGCCTGAATCGTGTCTGATGCCACATCAGTCAATCAAACTGTCATGATCCTCCATTTGAAAGTCGTTCGTACAAGACAAGGAAAGGGGCGCGAAGAGTAGCTCATCCCCATTTTTTTTGTTTCCATCTTCTGGGGCTTTCCCCCCTTTTTCTTCTTCCTTTCTTTAGCGGTCTCGATGTGATTTGGTTTGTCTCTTTTTCTACTTGCCTTCAACCAAGTTCCCTTACCGTGTCCCTTGATCACACTCAACTTTTTGCCCAAGTGGCCAAAAGCGACGGGAGATCCTATCCAAAGATTCAGAAGAAATGTTGCGTCTGTAGAAATGATTGGATGTGAGATGGTACACGTCAGCACAGAAACGAAGATCGCCAACGATCAAGTCAATTTGGTACTCACTTGAGTCATCGGGAGGGTCTCGGCCATGGGGATCGTGCAGAGCTGACCGTCGGACAAGACATCGTAGCTAGAGAAGGACCGCAACGGAGCAGCAGTAGGTGGGGCAATAGCGAGGAAAGAGGGAAAGCTTTGAATGAGCGAATTAGAGAAACGGATTCGTAGATGACGCTCCACTACTCACGTCTCTGGGTCGACGGTGATCCGGGGTAGCTTGTTGTTTAGCTTCATATCCTTTTTAGAAATTTTGCGGCAGCCTTTCACGGCTTCGGCCCTCTTCTTGATACCATACGATGCGATCGTGCCTTGAAGGTTGAGTAGAGCAAGTTGAGTCATAAGTATATTGAAAAAGGTGAGGACTGGTGAATATGAGGGAGAGGGGGAACCATGTCCGAGAACTTTTGCCATCCCTTGGCATAAAGACTCACCACTCGTAATGCTGATCTCGCTTACGAAGACAAAGCTATTCCACGGCGCTGCCATCGGATTGGATCCGTGCATCGGTCTGCCGTAAATCGGTTGGACCGTTGGGATGCTTGCGTTTGCATCTCCCATCTGGGCCCAGGCTATCTGACCTCCTTTGAGAACCATTTCAGGTTTCGTTCCAAAGTTTTCTGGCAAGTACAGAACTAGATCTGCAAGCTTTCCCACCTCGATCGAGCCAACAATGTGCGAAATGCCGTGAACGATGGCGCTTTTGGGCAGGAAGGAGGTAAGAAGAGGCTCGAGGGAGTCAGGGAAGCTCTTCACCGACAAATCCGGAATTTTTTGAGGCACTTACGGGTTTATTGTGTATTTCGCAATATAGCGCTTCACTCTGTTGTTATCGGCTCCAGGGGCGTCGCCCCCATCTGGGAGGTCCGGCTCGCGAAGTGGACCTCGCATCTCCCTCATCTTCGCAGCGGTCCTCCAAGTCCTCGACACAACTTCACCTATCCTTCCCATAGCCTGGCTGTCGCTGCTAATCATGCTGACTGCGCCATTGTCCTGAAGGACATCCTCAGCAGCGACTGTCTCTGCCCTGATGCGGGAATCAGCAAAAGCAACATCCTCCGCGATGTCTTTGGACAGATGGTGGCACACCATGAGCATATCCAGATGCTCATCGAGCGTGTTCTGCAAGCGAACCAAGTTGCGTTGTGTTTCGAAGCAAGGGTCAGCGGGGTGCGACAGTTGCACGAGGGGAGGAATCGGAATCGATACTATACCTTTGCGAATGGCCTCGTTGGATTGGTGGAGCTGGGCAAGACATTAGCCTCACCACAAACCCTGATAATATCTGGAGCGTGACCTCCACCAGCTCCTTCGGAATGGTAAGTGTGTATGGTCCTACCTTTGAAAGCATCGATGGTTCCTTCCACGAAGCTACTTTCGTTGAGGGTGTCGGTGTGAATGTTGACCTGAACATCGTACTTTTCACAAACCGTGATGCAAGCATCGATGACGGCAGGGGTGGCTCCCCAATCCTCGTGAATTTTCATCCCCGCACAGCCAGCACGTATCTGATCCTCAAGGCCAGGGATTCCCGAGTCGTTGCCCTTGCCCGTGAACGCAAAGTTCAGAGGGACACCATCCGTCGAACGAAGCATTGTGCGGAGATTATCCAGGCCAGGAGTGCAGGTCGTTGCACTGCTTCCAGACGATGGACCTGTGCCACCTCCGATCAATGTGGTGATGCCTGAAGCCAGGGCCTGATTGGGAGGTAAGCAGAAGAAAGCTTTTGTGAGGCTAAGCAAGAAATGATTGGCTGAACCTCTTACAGAAGGTCACTCACCTCCTCATGGAGATCGGGACAGATGTAATGGACGCTGTGCAAGACGAGAATGATCCGCCCGGCATTCATCATCGGTTTGTTCAGCTTCAGTGAAAGGTTTTTTTCCCCCGAGCCGATTCGTGAGGGGTAGCCTCAGAGGTTTGGCATGGAAGACACTTACTGAGCATCAATGGCCCCCGCAGTAATGATGAATTTTTCCCCGGCAATCACCTCGGTGCACGATCCGATGACCATATTTGGGTCAACCCCATCCATGATTTCTGGATTTCCGGCCTTGCCAATGCCAACGATCATTCCTTCCTTAATACCGATATCGGCTTTGACAATGCCCCACCAATCTACGATCAGAGCGTTGATGATGACCAGATCCAAGGTGTGTGAGTCATTCCTACCCGTGGTTTGTCCCATTCCATCACGGATGACCTTGCCGCCTCCGAACTTCAGTTCATCGCCGTGAGTTGTGGAGTCTCTCTCGACTGTGATCCAAAGGGGGGAGTCACCAAGCCTGACTTTGTCACCTGTGGTGGGTCCGTACAACGACGCGTATGCGCTTCGGCTCAGTTCGAACGGGGCTGGCGGATCAGAGTCCAACATGTCGGAGTCTTCATCTTCATCGGCGAAACCAGCCTCTGTTATACGTTTGGCCAACGCCTTCCTAGAAGCATCCGAAGCAAAAGATTCGAGAGGCCCGGTTGCAAGACCATTACCGCCAGCTAGAATTCGAGTGCCACCGATTTCGACCAGGGATACCGTTTTAGAGTCACCAGGCTCAAAGCGGATGGCTGTTCCGGGTGCGATATCAAGTCTCTTGCCGAGAGCTGCAAGACGAGGGAAGGAGAGCGCTGCATTGGTCTCCAGGAAGGGATAGTCTGAAAGAAGAAGGGTGCGAACATGTTGCTTCATTTTAGCCATCTTTGCTGGTCAACTCCCCCTCCCCCCTCCTTTGAGGAAAACGTGCATAGCTAGCGATCACGACCTTGTTCACCAAAATGCCTGAAGAGTACGTACGGGATCCAACCTGGATAGGCCTATCGCCAGTGTTGGTGACCTTGACCCTTACCCGTTTCCTGTTGGGGCAGAGCTTGATAGGGGGAGCATCGTCTCGAGTCACGATGGCTCCAGAGATAGGGCCAGCTTCGGGTTCAGGGTCGGGGAAGAGAGATTGATCGGGGATGGGAAAAAAGCTACCGTATAGAGCCGCAGATAGATCGCCTCTTGGAGTGCAAATGGGGTCGTGAACCGTGACTGAGGTGACAAAGAACGGGCTTGGATTCATCAGCCAGCGAGTCTCGAGGTCAATTTCTTTGAGATACCTGGGAAAAGATGCCTACCTAAGAAAGTTCCGTCAAGAAAAGTCCCTTCAACCATTACCTCGTCTAGGCGGTGGAAGTGACCAGGTGCAAAAGTATGTCAGCAGGAGATATTGTGCGTTTCCCTTTCCCCCTCATTAATGTATGAACGAACGAAAACAAAAGGGCACTCACGCAAATGCTCAGATACACCGGGAAGGACATGACATCGGCCTAGCAACGTCTTGCCGTGCTGCATGAGCTCGGCTACCGAGTGTCTTCCATCCCTGATAAGTTCTTGGAGGACGGAAGCTGAATTGGGATGGGATCAGGGGAAGGGGACGGGTTGGTTGCAGTTTCGTTCAGATCTCTTGTCCAACAATCAAGGAGTCTCATTGGCATATGAAGGATACCGACCGATGAGGGCTGTGGCCTCGGCCTGGTTGAGCCTGACGCCCCTTGCGAGTCTCTTTTGAGCGAGGGAGCCAGCTTGATGGAGGAGGAGCTTGTCCCTCTCCCTTGGTAAAAGATGCATTTTGTCGATCGAACGCCTAAGAGGGTGGAGAGAGAGGGCTTTTCTGATACGTCTGGTTTCGGAATCGAACCTTAGAGAGGTAAGAAATGGTGATGGGAGTCAGAAAAGGTGTGTATGCAGGGTGGTTGACGGAGGGAATGTGGAGATGGAGACCGATAAGGTGAAGGTGATGGTGATGGTGGACAAAATGCGCTCAGACCCTGAATGGGGAACATGTCAGGCACGAGCCACCCAAGAGAGACTCCACCAACTACACCGACGAAGTCGGAGACTCGCACGAGACCAAGGATGGCAAATGAGGAGATACGTAAGGGGTGGGAGATAACAACGTCGGTCCTTGGACGGCCAATTGACCGGCGAAAGCTCACAAACATGATGCGATTCGTCAAGCAAGGGGAAGGAGGATGGTGTTAGCAACAAGGATCCAAAAGCCCGCTCGCCTCCGCTACCATCCTCAATGGTTGGTTCGAGGGAACCATTCGTACCGGTGTGCCACGATTGATCCCAAGGAAACACCAGAGCATGTTTGAATGTATGCATGCATCTAGGAACTGTACTTACAGAGCATACTGTTTCTACATAGACAGAGCCACCAGACCTTCGCCCAGCACTTTTCAAAACATCGTAAAGAGGGAGCAAGTCACATGGAAGAAACTCGAATTGGAAGAAGAAACTTCAAGGGGGAGCAGCCTTGGTCGTGGGATTCGTGTCAACTTTGCTCTTGAACGCTCGGAGCCAAAGGCCGGGCTTCCTAGTGCCTTGCCCTCCACCTTCTTCTGTCACCCCGTCCGCCTGGGCACCCTTTGAGCCAGGGGAAGCATCTGCGACATTCATGTTCTGACTCTTCGAACTTTTTTTCTCGCTTTCTCCCCGATTCATTCCATCTTCCTTACCATGGCAAACACCATCCGGCACTCCCTCAGAGCTCTTTCCATGATCGTTTCCACAATGATGATCATTCAGATCATTATGATCATTATGGTCGTCGTCGACGTCGTCATCGTCATCTTCATTGTCTGTCGCCTCGGCCACGTCTGGCCTTGTTTCGTCCCCATCCTGATTTCCACTGGCCACTGTCAAACCCGCTTCGTCGATGATGCGGAAAGGCTCTTCCGTATCTGTCTCTATCACCAAAAGTCCGTCCTCCATTCGACTGGCACGCGGCCCGCCCACGATGCAAAGTGTCCTGTCCTGCTTCATGTACCATCCAGCCGAACTGCATTCGACCCATTAACAACCCAACGAGGAACGAGATTCCCAAGCAGGTTCACGGCAATCGTTTCGCCAGAGAGAGGCGTAAATAAGAAGAAGGTGCGGGAAAGGGGCAAGAGAGTCCTTTGGTGTCAGTTACAATAAGTTGGCTTCACCAAGAGCATGGGAAGAAGCTCAGAGCTTGAATGGGCCCTCCATGGCCAAGTTCGGCCTGACTTACCTGACCACGCTACCCTGCAGCAGCTTTTTCAAAGATTTTTTCACTCTCTTCTCAGCCTTCTTGCGTGTAGCGGGGCTGATGAGCTCGCTGTCGCTCTCCTCTTGACCCTTGTCGGCGGATCCTTTGGCCTTTTGAGATTTAGCCACAGCGGTGCCCCCGATCCCAACCACCTGCCCCATCTTGACAGCCGTGTTGCCCTTCTTGGCGTACTTGTAGAGCCTCTTTACGGTGGGAAGGTGAGTAGCGACGCTTGCGCTGACCCTGGCGGAGATGGCAGCGATGGCAGCTGTCGTACCTCCAGCAGCCGCCGAAGCGCCGGCAAAATAGACTGCCCCGGCGCCTAAGGAGAGGGCTCCGACGGTGACCACCGCTATGGGAGCATACTGTTGAAACTTGTCATAGCCATTGTCTCCTCTGTCGATCCTTGCCTGGATGGTGAACCAGACCCTTCCAACCTTGAAAGTGGCAGCGTCATCCGGTTGGACCGAGTTAGCGTAATAGATGGGAGAGATATGCTTGAGGGCTACGTGCAGAGGCACGTTGGTCTTGTTGACGATCTTGACAGTTGGCATGGAGACAAGTTGCTCTTCATCCGATTTTCTCCTAGGTCATCCGAAATTTCGCGAAGAAAGGGGTAGGAAGAGGAGGGAAGGGAAGGGCCGAAGGTGAGGGTGACGGAGGAGTCGAGATGAAACAGGGACGACGACTTGGCCCACAGCATCAAACTTACTCTAAGACGAACAGGGAAACACCATCCACCCATGTGGAGGTAACTGAGGATGTAATATTGCCACAATCGAAAGGCCAAAGAAAAGAACCCCGAATCCCTTGATCCGAGGTTGTGATTTACCGATCACCGCGGCTTTGAAGGGCTGTGTCTTCCTTCTTCGGTTCTCGCCCCGCCTTGTATCTTCCCAACCAACCAACAAGCTTCGGTACTTTCCCCTCTTCTTCCGAGTACCAAGTCGACTTCGGTTCCAACCCTCTTTCTCTTACACATTGAGAGTCTCATGGACACGACTGACAACCTCATACCTCTGCAAGCTTGCTGCCCTATCTCTACCGCCCGCACCCTGACGTAGACAGTGGGACAGATGCATGTGGAATATGCCAACGCACGACAGCTAGCACTCTCAGCTTCACGCTCGGCTTTGAACCTCAGCCACCCCTCGACGCTCCTTCCACGACCGCTTCACCTGGACCGACTAGCTTGGAACCTCAACCGAGCAGCCTCATCCAGCTCGGTTACAAGATGCTTCGGCTTACGGCATTCAGCTCCACCCTCTTCGGCCCGTTCCTTCTTGTTCAAGGCGCAAAGGAATGCGGAAACATCGCATCCTCCTGTCAAAGACATCCCGGACCAAGATCCAGATCTCTGCGACAAGATCAAAGCCTTGATGCGATCTTCGGCGCAGCCTGTCTCTATCATCGCGAGCTTCCTTCCGGAGGAGGAGGGTGGGAAGGGGCACGCGGGGCGTAACAGCTCGCCTACTAGCCCTTCGGCTCGTCAAGGTCGACTTGTTCACGGTGCCACCCTCTCTTCTTTCAGCTCCATCTCCTTGTCCCCTCCTCTGATCTCGTTCAGCCTCAAGACACCTAGTAGGATGGCGGATGCTCTTATTCGTGGTTCGTCGAGTGGAGAACCTCACTTCATTCTAAACGTCCTGTCTCACCTCCAAGCCGATGCAGCTGCGGCTTTCTCCAGACCCGGTCTTGTCCCCTTTCTTCATGTTGAAGGAGGAACACCTCTTCACGATCGACAGGATCAAGACCCTAGTGACAAGGCTCACCCCTTCGAGGCGCAAGAGACTTTTCCCTCCACCCATGCCGGTGGGATCCCCGTCTTCCGCAAATCCCTTGGCTCCCTCGCATGCAGCGTTGTCAATCTGTTGGATCTGTCCAAGGTCGAGGGTGGGGTCCCTGCCAGCGCTTCTAACGGAAACGGTACCAGCATCTTGTTCATCGCTCGAGTGCATGCTATTGAAAGACTCGGGGCGAAGCAGACTCAGGGTTCTCATGTGGATTCCGAAAAAGGATTGGAAGAGGCTGCCGAATCGGACTCGTTGCGGCCCTTGGTGTATTGGAACCAAAGATTTCAAACGGTGGGTCTATAGATGTCATCCAACGTGGAGAGCCTGTTTCGCCTTCAACTCGTCTTCGCACATTTTCGTTGCAACACACAGATGAAGCGAGAACTAGATGCTCACCCAGCCCGGGGAATGGTATTGAGTCTAGGCATTGTTGGCCTTTGAAAGGAGTTCAAGCTCGGGCTCGGCCAGTGAGGAAGGACGAGGTGGAGTGTTATGACGGGTTTTGCTCATGTACTATACAGATGTTTTGCGAAAAAGGGGGGGAAAGGAAGATAGGCCGAGGAACCTGGTCATGAAGGAAACGAAAACGAAAACGAAGAGCGAGGCGAGGAGGATGGATCGAAGTTGGAATCATGAGAGAAACCCTCGGATAGCGCCACCCACATTGGCCACGTCTATCAGAAAGCTGTCGTGGCCGTGAGGAGCGTCAATCTCGTAGTATCTGACTTGGTTGTTGCCATTCAACCTCAAGCACTCGGCAATCTCTCTCTGCTGCTCAACCGGGAAGAGGATATCGCTTTGGACGCCAAGAACGAGTGTCGGGATGTCAGAGAGACGTGAAAGTCCCCTCGCCAGGGCCGGGACGTAAGCGTGCGCTGCTGGAGAAGACAGCGTTGAAATGTGCTGGCGTTTTCGTGGGGGCCTCTCTAGTCGAGCAGTGGCGGCGTGTGGGGGCTCTTCACCACCCTGAACCTTGTGACCGTGTTTGCGGGCCCGCCTGCGTTCCAAATCAGCAAGAGCATCATCTGACATGTCGAAGAGATCCATTGCCTTTGATATGTAAATCAAAGAGTTGGCGTCATACTTGAGACAGAACTGTTCACCCTGCACGTTTGGTAAAGTGTTAGGGGAAGACTTTCCAAAGTTAGCAAGGATGGAGGAAGTGAAGAGGGGAAAAAAAAGGTCTGCACGGGCTGAGGACAAAAGGCCTTTCACGACTCACCTGGTGATCAAGGTAGGTTTCGATGAGAAAGTCCGGGCAGAGCGCAGGGTCAAGCTCTTGTTCGCCCTGATCCCTTCTCGAGGCAAGGTCTTGGCTCGCCTTGCCCGATTCTGCCACCCTCCTGGCACGTCCAAAACGCTGCTCCCACTCAGGTCCGCTCCTGTAAGTAAACGTGGCAATCTGCCTCGCCAATTTCATCCCCGTGTGAGGTGGCAGGGAGCCTGGAGAATAGTAGAATCCCCTGTTCCAGTTCGGGTCGGACATCAAAACTAGGGTTCATGGTCGGTGTTAGGGCAGAGGTGTTGCAGAACAAATGGGGAAAGAAGACCTATCAGTGGGCCAAGGCCTCGCTAGCTTTGCGAGCGGGTCGATCGCTCCAAGCACCTCGCATTCAGACTCACCACTTCGCTGGGCGTATCTCAGTGCTATGCTGGCAGGCGCACTCCTAGCACAGCCACTTATACTGACCACGCGTGCTACCCTGTCGTGCTCCAAATGTGCAGCAGCTATGCTCTGCATCCCGCCCATGCTGCTTCCGACGCTGGCATAGAGCCTGTCGATGCCCAAGTGGTCGAGAAGGAGGAATTGAGCCCTGACCATGTCGAAAATGCTCAAGATTGGGAAGCGAGTGGCATAAGCCGCGCCGGTAGGGTCCAGAGGGTGAGGCGAAGAAGGCCCGGTGGATCCGTAGCAACCACCTAGCACGTTGGTGCAAATGATGAAGAATTTGTCCGTGTCCAAGGGCTTTCCTGGCCCGATGAAAGACTCCCACCATCCTTTCGCAGGGTTGGCCGGTGTGCTAGCGGCGTGAGACGATGCGGAAAGGCCGGTGTGAAGGAGGATGACGTTGTCCTTGGCAGGTGAAAGCTTGCCCCACGACTCGTAGGCGATGTCGAAACAAGGCAACTCACCGCCATAGTCTAGCTGGAATGGCTCGGGATGGTGAAAGGTTTGATATCCCGAAACGACTTTGGTGTAGGAGGGCTCGGGCCCGCTGTCGTCCGAGGTGGCGGAGGGGATGGGGTCCTTGCGATCGATGATGGGGCCTTGGTCTGAGGAAAGCTGACGGAGTCGCTGTGCTCGGAGCTCGTTGGCGTCGACGCAAGGGAAAGCAGCGTAGGGGTTGGAAGCCGACGTCGGCACTGGTTGGAGGATAGCCGCAGAGGGCGGGGAGGGTGGAAGCGAAGCAAGGTCTGACTGGAGCTTGTTGGGGAGAGTGGAAGAGGATGTGGAAGATTGTCTGGCTGCAGCTTCCCTCGCCCTTTGCTGGAGTCTTTGACCTCTTCTCTCATTGGCATCAACGCAGGGGAATTGAGGGGCGGGGGGCCAAGAGAATTGGCTTGATGAAGAGGTCTGCCTGAGCCAGGTGGAAGACGAAGTTGGCGATTGCGACGCCACTAGGCTGGCGCTCGGTCTGGGCCTTGGTCCGGGGAGGTTGAACAGTGAGCAAGAGATGGAACGCAGTGCTGGCGCTGCGCTTGATCTCGGCATGGCGGCGGATCCCCTTGGGAGCGATCAAGCTTGATCAAAGGATGGACAGGCTTGATGTCGTTCGAATTGCTTCAGGGGACGACGATGAGGGCAAGATCGGCCCTTGGACGAGCTTGGAAATGGGGAGGGAATGCGAAAATTGATCGAAGCAAGCAGAGCGGGGCAGACCGTGGGAGAGGAAGGGAAGGAGGAAGGTTGGAGGGTAAGGAGATCTGGATGGTACTACATATGGAAGAGGCTCAAGACATTGGGAACCGGACTGGAGAGGATATGAGCTTGGCCAAAGTTTTGTGTCGTTGGATCTTTTTTTTTATTTTTTATTTCTTTAAAAAAATCACTCTTCTTCTTCCTCGTCTTCTTCCAGGGCAAGTTGAAGCTGACCGAGGCCGCGATAATAATAACTTGGACCAACCCCAAGGAAACGAGACCCTGGTTCTAGTACGCCTGGGGAGAAAGTCTTCGCGGACAGCATGGCAGAGAACAGAGTCGCATGGTCGTGATGATCATGAACGACTGATCTTGGGAGATTTGGGCATCGGCGATACTAAGTACCACTATTATTGACTATGGTTCACCGAGTCATACCGCCAGTCAGCAGAGGGGGTGAGTGGTTGAGGTGAGAGATGTGGTTAGGGGCATGGGAGAGGTGGTTGGCAAGAGATGACGAGAGGTGGGGAGAGGGGTGGGATTGGATCATGGCGAGAAGAGATGGCGTGATTGATTAGAGTCGAACGTGTATTCGATGTGTTTGTGCGTTTTAATAGTGGTCACGGTGACAGCACTTGCGAATGGAGTCACAAGTGGAGAAGCGTCAAGGTTACAGCATGCTTGGAATCAGACCGACTTGGGCTTGGGAAGTGGCGCCGGAGATACGCGAGTGCAAGGAGAAAAAGAAAAGAAAGAGCGGGAGAGGGCCTTGAACTAACACTTCGTGAAAGTGTGCACATGGCACCAAGTAGTCACAAGTATTCCAAGTATGTAGCATCGGTGGTGGTGGAGTCATGAGTGTAGGAGTAGTGGTGGTAGCGGTTGCCAAGTAGTCATCAACAGGTGGGCTTACAGGGTAAGGTAAGGATGATGAACAGTTGAGCCCACTAGTTCGCCCTCACCTTTGCGAGGAAGAACTCGACTCGGGTGCATCTTAAAGCGCGTGGATACACGATTTCCTACTTCCTCAGAGGCCCGTACCCAGGCGACTTTGACTGTCATCGAATGGCAGAAGGGTCACGGTGAGCCTGACCCATGCTATGAAAAGCGACGACAGGCTCTGTCAGTGTGAGTGTGAGTGTGAGTGTGAGTGTGAGTGTGAGTGTGAGTGTGAGTGTCGCTTGACCCACACTCAACCTCCCCAAAGTCCGAGTCCAAAGGATCAGCGCGCTCTTGTCGAAGGAAGGATTTCGCATCACGTGATCCGGATCCACCTTTCTCCACTTTTCACGACACACTCTTCCTGAGACCGCCTTTCCACCCACCTCCTCTCCACTGCCCGCAACTCTGGCAACCCTGACCACTCATGACTCTCTGACAGGCACTCACACTATCGACACAAGCCATTGAAAGCTCTTTCTCCGTCTCTATCTCTACCTCCATCTCTGCCTCCATCTCTGCCTCCATCTCTACCTCCGTCTCTGTCTCCGTCTCCGTCTCTCTCTTTCTCTGTCTCTCTCCCTAACATACACACACACAGTCTGTCGGTACCAACTTCCACCAGTCACGCATACATTCTCTACTTCCACACTCTCTCACACACACGCTGGCAGCCGCTATGGTCCAGTGCGTATCACAGATGACTTGGTCCCGGCCACCTCATTGCGAAGCAAGAGGAGCCTTTCTGCTCGCTCCCTCCCCCTCTCATGCACAGGCCGTCAAGCTCTTTCACGGATTCCCAAACTGACCCCAACTTTTCTCCCCTTCCTCTTCGATCCTCGATCGAAACCTGGGACGCTAGCGCCGATGCCGCCTCGATTCCACAGGATGTCACCACCAAGGACGCCTTCTACGACCACCTCCAGTCTCAGATAGAAGCCTTGGTTGACCAGGACTCGAACTGGGTCTCGGCCCTCTCCAACGCCTCCTCCCTCATTTACCACTCTCTCAACCGCTTCAAATCGTGGAGCGACAAAAAGGTCAACTGGGCAGGCTTCTACCTCCTCTCTCCCCTCTTCCCCGGCGGCTCGAACGCTCAAGCCAGGAGCAAACCCACCCTGCTCCTAGGACCTTTTGTCGGTCTACCCGCCTGTCAGCTCATCCTCTCTGTTCCGGGCAAAGGCGTTTGTGCCGACGCTAGCTCTCTTTTGCCGCCCCGTCCTGTCAGGGTCTCCAACACTGACGAGTACCGTGAGTCAACCCGGAGCTCCCATGCAAGCGTGTGGCTGTGCAGCATGCCCTTCTCTTTTTTTTTTTTTTTTTTT
>KZ819856.1:0-43027 GCA_003144235.1 Violaceomyces palustris | reverse complement strand
GGGGGGGGGGGGGGTACGTATGTATCGAACAAGCCCTGAAAGCTGGGGGAGAGCCCCAAGCAAAAAGCAAGGGATCCAGTCACATATGTTGTACATACAGTATGTACTGTACAGTACAGTCCTTCCCTAAAGTCGAGTGTGTTAGTGAGTATGCAAGCATGTATAGCATGCATGGATGACATGTACAACAGAATACATCTGCATTAACACGTAGTACTTACTGTCCAGACAAAGTGGCCACTTCGACGTTTGCCAAACGTCAACGCTTCTCAACTTGGTATCTGTCGGGGTCCAAGAAGCTATGGTATAAAACATGGCTCTGATAGGACCAACGTTCCGGATATCCAATATGTACATATGTATGTATATCTAATGCTTTGGCCCACTACCCATATCCATGGCTGAGTGATGGTTTGCAGTTGTGTGTTTCGTGCGTCGTTTTGCTTCAACGATTGTGATTGTTTTCACCAAGCTCGTTCACAATCGTGAATCGAGATTGGGTGATCGAGCCAGTCACATTCACATCTAGTCAGGCAGAGTCACAGAGTCAGGATCAGGCGTGGAAGTTTGGGTGTGGGTGTGGGTGTGGGTGAGTCGTTACTCGTTAGTGAAAGGAGGAGCGTACGGATGTTATCCAGCTTGAATTCTGGATCGTACTGCGTCGAATCGCTGGGATTCAGAGTCAGAGTAGCACTGGCATGCCAGGGTTGGATCATTGGCAGGCACATGAACACAACGTACACCAGCTAACAACGACTTTGAGCGTGACTGTTTTGGGGTCAAGATCCTTCAGGTCCCTCCTTCGCCAGTCATCTCGAACCCTACCCACCTCTTACTACTTCTCTCGATCTTCGTCCTCCGAGTGCGCAACTCACTAATCGGGACTCATGACGGTGACCACTTTCTATTGACTGTTACCACTCACTCACAACTACTTGCACGTACGGTCAGGTAAAAACCGTGACACTAACGTCTGCAGTCCAGGCAGGCCTGCTTGTTCGCCACTTTCGTCTGGAGCGCACACGCTGCAGGTACTCAGCATGGTTTGACTCACAGTTGCTGGTCACAACAGCAGAGGGTGTGGCAAGCGCGCACAATCTTGTATCACGGTAAGTTGTAGTACAGTATGTTTTGTAGACGATCTTCAAGTGGCTTAATCGTCGTGATATTATTCCTTTCCACAGAGCGAATAAGTCAAAGAGTGCGCCGAAGAATTACCTTAGACTCGCGGAGAACCACGATTTGCTGGTCGCAAGAAGAAAGGTTTGCCATGATGAAGCCCTGCGTGGCGCGCGCCTCCTCCGCGAGGCAAGTGAAAACCTTTCTGCATACTCTGACTGTTCAGTTCGGTGGATTTATCGAGTGCGATCCGAATAGATTCGACTCGTGTTTCTGTGGATCTCTCACATTGAGAACGTGAATACATGCTTCTTGATTCCCTTCCAAATCACTCTCACTGATACTACTACTCTGACTGGGATCTTCCCAACCTGCTTCCACTGTGACCGTGCGACGCTCAGTTGACGCACTCCGATCGATGCCTCTTCTGAGCTTACCACGAAATTCCCCTTTCATCGTACTCTAAGCCTCGTTGGGATTGTGGCGTGATCCCTCGTCTATCAAGCTGACCAGAAGGACGCACATCGATGGTGATGGCGTTCATGCAAGTACTCTAACTGATAATCGTTACATCCAGTTCAAGGTTCTCGTGAAAGGAAACAAGTCATCCAGGCGAGGGGCCCGCGAATTCGACCGTGCTTGCTCCGTGCACGCATCAAGATCATGCAAAGGAGAGGTTGGGTACTCAAATGCATTAAAATAAGGCCCGTGCACTTGGCCGTGGGGTTGTCTGGGGCCGAACAGCTGAGGAGGCCTGCATGCCACGCAACTCCACCCACATTCAAGATTGTTCAGCCAGGCCAAAAAAAAAAAAAAAAAAAAACCCCTCCCGCGCGCGCACACGAAAATAGAAAGTAGAAACAAACCCTTACTCACAAGCACAGCTGTCCCACGAAAGACAAGCCAGTGAGTGGTGATTGGTGAGTGTTGGTGAGTGTTGGTGAGTGATGAGCCATCCATTTGAGAGATGATTCAGAGGTCCAAGTAAAAACAGTTCAGTAGAGTACGTCATGAAATTCGAACTCACATGTGTGTGATCCCATTGCTTTCTTTCTTCCCAAGGGTCCATAAGAGCTGATGGAAGCGTGATCAAAGGCGAAACAACGCGAGAGACCCCTTATCAACTTCACCGAAACTACTCCACTTTCAATGAGGCTTGCGGCTCACAACGAAGAAAAACGACCGATCACTCCCCGCGATTTTTCCCCAGGTTCATGGAACTTACCAGACTCCCTTCGATCTGGAATTTGGAAGCTCTAACGTGGTCATCGTTCACAGTCTGGGCAGAGCAAGCACACGGACTTTGGAATCGATTGGACGCTGATCGATCCAAAGATTGACAACTTACCCGACGATTTCGCCCAACTCGCCCTCCGGCCTTTCAGATACGTACTGTACTCACAGTACTTCACAGGGGCTGACGGTGTGCTCATTGACCCCAAGAAGCTCGTCCTGGTATCTTCGAGAGATGCGGGTCTAGATTCAACAGTTTCACCGCAGCAAGAGCTGGCTCAGAAGGGCACATCATTCGAGGCTTCTTCAGTCTCAAGTCGAGTGGATCAAAGGTCTAGGTATACGGGATAGAGGTCACGGACTCTCTTGACCCTCCAAGTGGATGGGTAGTCAAGCGATGCATCCATCTACAAGCTCGGAAAACGCCGGAGAGCTCGGAGACTATGTGAAGCCCCCGTGGGAGGAACTGCAGATAGAGCCTTATCGCCTTGTTGTTGATGCCGACGAAGAGGTTTTCTATCTTTACACACAAGTAGACGATTGCGTAGACGACCGGGATCACGCCGTGACCAATGGTCTCGGCTACGTCGATGCGTCCAGTGACCGCATCATCTTGGACCTCGGAGTCGAAGGTCAGACGCTTGGGATTCTCCAAAACACCACAAGCTTACGCACTACTAAGGGAGACACCGGCTCGATTGTATGGAGAGCAAGCATCATGCTCGCAAGGGCAATGTATGAACGTAAAATTTTTACGGACCTGTCCTTCTTTTCCTGGGCGAGGGTTCTCGAGCTTGGGGCGGGGACGGGCGCTTTTAGCCTCGCGATGTCCAAGCTTGGAGTCATTACGCCTGCTCAGGCTTCTATGTGGCTTTGCACAGATCAGGAGGCTGTGCTCCCACTCTTGGCGAAGAACCTAAAAGGAAACAGCCTTCGCTCGTCAGCACTTGACTGGAACGACTTTTCTTCCGGCCATGGGACGACCAGATGGAGCAGGGAAACGAGCCAAAGGCAGTTGCTCAAGGATCTGGGAGGCTGGCCAGATCTGATCGTCTGCACCGATTGCGTCTACAACCCTGGTCTCTTCCAAGCACTGGTGAGCACACTGCTCATGCTCACCAAGCCTGGCAAAACCAGCGTGCTCATGGCTTGCGAGCTCAGGTCCTCGGATATCATGTCAGACTTTTTATCTGTCTGGATGCGGAGTGATGACAGCTGGAAGATTGTTTCACTCGAAGGCAGACTGATGAAAACCCATGCTCTGTGGCTGGGTTGGAGAGTATGATAATCTCACTTGGATGTCAAACGCCGCAACGCGCGGAAGCGGCTCATCAGGACATGGTCTTCACCCAGATAGATGTGAAGTGCCTTTAGTAGTGTTCTGTTGATATGTTCATTCACCTCATCTACACTAAGCACCACATAGACGAGTATGGCGAAAGGTATATGTGCATGTGTATGCTTTTTACCATGCGTCGAAGTCTCCGCGGACCACCAAATACGCAAGCACGTGCCCTGCGGCTTTGCGAACAACACTCTGAACTGATGAGAAGAGATCATTTGGAAAGACAAAAGGCCGTGGCAATGATCAAGTTTGCCGATGCATCCGAGTCAGTGAATTGGCAAATATGATTGGTATCATCATTCGTTAGGAAATGGACAAGGACGGGGAAGGACCGTCGGGGGTGGGGGTGGGGGGGGGGGCGGTTGTCCGAAGGAGAAGCAGCTCGTCAACGTGAAAAGTGCCACCCATCGACCGCCGTCCCATCAACGCTAGAATCGATACCCTCTAGCGACCTCGCCTTCGGACTGGTTACTTTTTTATCTCTTATTTTTATGCTGTTTTTGTTACAGGGATGCTTAGGGGGCCAGGATTTTTTACACCAACATCACCTTCAGAATTTTGAGGACGTGAATCTGGTGAAGAAACCATAATGGAACCCCCGATCACTTGAAGATTTTCGTAGAAAAAAATTATAAACTCTTAAAAAAGTGATACATCGTCTGGCACAATAATAAAAAAGGCTAGCCCAAGCTTGCTTGCTCCAAATCCTATTACTATTTCGAAGGGGATAATTTTTTTTCACTCTGGTGATACTCCACGTCCCAAGCGGCAAAAAAAAAAGAAGAAAAAATAATAACGGAAAAGAAAAAAAAAGTTGGAAAGGAAAGGAAGTGAGTGGTCAAAGAATTCAGCCATCCCGTATCCTGTACGACTGCTACCACATCACTCACTCATTCGGGAGGATCTACTACCTCGATTTTGCAACCACTCATCCGCACACTTGCTCCTAATAGAAAATGGCCAATCCAAGGCAGAGAAGGAAGGCAAAGTCTTCATCGCACACAAAGCCCTCCAGTTCTGCCAAAAGGCACGCCAAGAAGAAGCTCGCCCGGGCGCCCACTGTCAAGGGGCCTGAGGTCCTCAAGCAGGCTTGGGATGGAAAGCTGACCGTCAGGCAAAAGTGAGTTCAATGATCACCTCTCACCCGAAGCCCTCGTAACCTCCCTCTTCACCCATGGATGGGGGTCGGTGCCTTCATTTGGGAACATGGAACGGCCGTCGCTGACTGATGGCGCTTTCCTCGACCAACCTTTGGCTCAGCTACGCCAAGCTGGGATTATTGCCCACGCTCTCTGGTCATCAGTCCGGTGGTCTAGCTCCGACGGATCCTTATTACGTCTCTAGGACATCGGGGCCCAGCCCCAACTCCGAGCTAAGCAGTCATCCGCGCAAGGGCATGGCTAGGATCCTGAGGGATGAGGAGGGAAATGTGGTCGAAGTGCAGGAAGCCGAAGAAGCTGAGGAAGAGACAGCCTGGGGAAAGCCGCTGAGCGATTGGGACAGCAGGGAGAAGGTCGATGACGAAGAGGCCATGATGCCCAAGCGCCTCATCCCACGGGATGGACAAGCGGAAGTGGTCGAAGGTGAGTCGGCTGCCCTTCGAAACCTCGCCAAGCACCTTAACAACACGCCACTCTACGATTATTAACGTAACATTGTGTCCAACCACGGATCTGTTCCAAAAATCACCCTAAACACCAGCTCTGTCGAATCTTGCCTCCACCGCTGAGCCTGTCACTAGACATGCATCGGATGCGGAAAAGGACTGGCTGCGTGTCCTCGTCGACAAGTACAACGATGATTATGATGCCATGGCAAAGGATCGAAGCCGAAATGTCTGGCAGAAGACTAGTGGCGAGATCAGAAGAGCGTGAGTACGAGACGAAGAAGGGAGTAACAAATGCGCTGAACCTCTCGGCAGGCAAAAAGATCAAGGAGGGTTGCGGGGTACGGTGGGAAGTGAATAGGACAGGGGAAATCTTGAGATCACGGGCTGACACTTTCATGTCCCATGCTCCTCCGACCGTAAAGCATCAAAAAGGCTGGGGGTGTCGAATCCTTGCGCAAGTGACCTCGGAGCCTTGCTCTTATATCCATGCACACATTGTACTATAGACGAACAAGCAAACTTGATTTCCATAACCACGGATTCCATGGCTGACTGGGGCAGGTTCTCTTCCCTTCACGGTTTCCAGTTGCATCCAATTGATTTTGTGCAATCAAATGTGGATTCCTTGACCAACATTCGAGCCTCTCTGGACCCTTCCGTGTTTCATGTCTGTTTTATTTTTAATTTTTTTCTTTCTTTTTCTTTTCTTTTCACACAAAATATTTCTGGTTTGCTGCCTCCCTCCTTTCTCCTACGAACTTTCCATGGATCAATCGTCAACCCGACCAGCTTCTAGTCAACGTTCTCGACGTCCTTAGCTTTGGCTGACTCATCAGTTGCCTGACCACCCTCATCTTCATCGTCACCCTCCTCCTCGTCAAAGTCTTCGTCACCCTCTCCACCGAGAGCACTCAGATCAGGCATCCCAGCACCACCTCCCATCTGGGCCATCATTTGCTGGAGGTCCACTGAAGAAGTCGCCGAGAACGGAGGAGCAGAAAGTGAGTAGGAAAGGGTTAGAGATTCGTCCTTCAAGTCAGTTGCCTCTCAGCGCGTGGAGATGAACGTCTTCGGTGGAACTCACTACCTCCCATGCCTCCCATACCGCCCATGCCGCCTGCGCCACCCATTCCCATCATTCTAAGGTCACACCCCCACCACCCCCACAAAAAATATAGAAAAGAAAAGAAAAGAGGTAAGTACTAGCATCCAGGTGAAGAAACTTCATGGACTGTAGCTTTACAGCTTCAAGTTGTCACTTACGCAGGGTCCACTGGATAAGGTGAAGCACGCGAGAATTTTCGGATGGCAAGGTGAACAGGTTAGAGCCGAGGCCTTTCTTTTGGTGCCGATGGTTTCTTTCTTTTGTTAGCGCAGATACTCACTGCCTCCCATACCACCCAAGCCGCCGGCGATATCATCAAGGTCACCGGTCTGCTCATCCTCATCGACCCACTGGAGGTAAGAAAAAGAGTAGCGAAGCATGAGCATACGAGCAGCATCACAAGCACCGGTCGTGTCATAGGACATTTTTGTTTATGGACACTTGCCTTATCGAAGTCCGTCTTGACGTTGTGGAGTCGGATCTTCTCCTTGGTGAGACGAGGCCAGTAGTCGAGCTTCACTTCTTTCTTGCGGAGAACAAGGTAGAGGGATTTAGATGTCTGGTGTTGTTTGGATGCCTGAAACGGAGTATAATGAAGAAAGGGTACGGAGCGAGACAAGATGCGTCAAGATCCTTGACGTAGACCCTCTCCCCACGGTGTTGATTGCACTTCGGTCACAATCGCATCGATACGACTGCCGGAGCGAGTCGGCCATACTTCAGCTACCCACCTCGACGTCGATTTCTTCGAAAAAATCGAGCTTGAAGTCATAAATCTTCTCAGCGATGCCTTTGGATGGGTCTGCCACAATCTTGGCCTTGAACTCGAAGCCGGTAGAAGTCAAGTTGAGTGTGGTGGCTGGTGCCGGTGGGAGGTTAGGAGCATTGATGGTGATCATAACAAGGCACTATGGATATGAAGGGCCAAAATTGCGAAGGTGAGTTGGTTGACCCGGCGCCCACAGATCCTTGGCTGAAGCACTGGTGGATCAGACACTCTTGAATCGTAGATACCGTAGAACGAAGGGTGAGCGCTTACCTTCTCAGGCTCATCCTCCGAGCTCCTTTGGGCCCAAAGGATTTCTGGGACGGAAACAGATGTCATGTCTCTTCTATCACTTTCGCAGCAAGACTGGTGTGAGTGAGTGCTGGTCTCGTGTGAGCTAGACGGATGGAGGATTGGGAAGCAACCGTGTGTCCTTGTCCTTTTGGATAGGGTATTGGGTGAGAGAGAGAGAGAGGAAAAGAGAGAGGGTGAAGCGAGTCGTAGACAGAGGGAGGGAGGGGAGGGAAGTTGGTGCGTGAATTCGGGAGTGAGTGATCAGAGGACTAGAGTAATGACATTAGCTCTGGGAAGTCGAGGAAGGAGGGAAGATTAAGCTGGGCGCAAAGCGGCTTATTATTAACTCGCTCATCAGCTTAATCTCAACATATCGGAATCCACTCACCTGGACTGTGACCGTTGACTCTAAAAGCAGTTCCCACTTGCCGCTTTGCTTCGTATGTACTAGCTTTTCCTTCTTCTTAAAGGAAGAAATGGAAGAGATGGAAGCTGGCAGAAAAAGGTCCATGCACTACCATCGCTTCCATGCGGGGGTAAATGACTGCGTTTGGGCCTCACCAAACCTCATACGAATCAACCGAACGCACGACTCGATCACTCTTCCTTTGTCACGATTACGTAATTCTCATCATCGAGACTTTCCAACCCGATGGGTGATTCTCCACAGCGAATCCGATTTCACTCTGGGAGGAGCCAGCTGCACCATCGCTCGATCTGGAGGGCGTGATCTCGTGGGATTGATGGGTTCGCTCTCTCTCTCTCTCTCTCTCTCTCTCTCTCTCTCTCTCTCTCTCTCTCTCTCTCTCTCTCTCTCTCTTTCTCTCGAGCCTGGAAGAAAAAGAGAGGGCATCGAAAAGAAAAAAAAATCCGAGATTCGTGAAAATGCCACTATGTCCTCCATATATGCATAACATATGGTAAGAATCGTGAATCGTCTACGGTATGAACACAGAAGTTTTCTGATACCGACAAACGAGAAAATATGTTTTAGTGAGTCAAGTCATGTGCTTTTGACGAGTTAAAACTTATGAGCTGGGAAAAAACGTGGATACATTCACATCCACAATCGAACACATCCATCCTCCGACAAGCCTGATGGTCCGACAGGCCTGATGATGATGTTGTTGATGAGGAGGAGGGGGAGGAGAAGGATGACGATGATGACTATAACGATAGAGGGAAAACAGAACTGAGCTATTTAGATACCCGACAGGTCTTGGGTCTCGAATCTGGCACCCACGGCCTTCACCTTCTCCGCGGAGAAGAGGCAGTAGCTTTTAGTCGGCCGGAAAGACCGCGATTTTCTTGCTTAATAATTAAAATCCCGAGGAGATGGTTCCCTAAAGTGGAACCTTTTTTTTTTTTTTCCAAGGGGGCGGGGATTTAGAAGCGGGGTGTTAAAAAAAGATATTGAACTTGTTTCCCATCGCCAAGGCAAGGGAGGGGAAGGGGTACACGGGGGGTGGCTCTATCATGCGGATCGCCCCCGCCGTAAGATTATGGCTCCAGCTAGTAAAATGACAAGGGCCCAAGACACACCTGTTTTCTTTCTTCCCCTCGGTGCAGACGCAGATTTTCGGAGGCAGTAGAGTAGGCTGTTGGCTTGGCTGGTTAGCCGGATGAGGAGTCGGTTTCCACGCCTTCAACTCCGACACTGAACGGAGACCCAGCGAATCGAATGAGGTCAGAGCCAAAGAGACCAACCTTGCCTGTTTCAGGTGATGGTATTCCAAATACAGTACAGTACATACTGTAGGTCCGGTCATCAGAGGCGAAGGAGGAGAAGGAGCGCGGGGGGGATAGAAGAGGTGAGAATCGCAATCACGAATCTTGACCATCCCCGTGGAGCAGACAAGTATCTTTACATCTGTGTGTGCCCCTCCACCTGGCTTCCCGTGATCCCTTACTTTATGTACTTCAGAATCATAATACATCGTCTCTGTTCGTAGGGGCGTTCCCGTCGTTTCCCACTTTCCCTTCTTTTTTTTTTTTTTTTTTTTTCACCAAGGCTTTCAGTTCCTAGATTCTATCACAGGTGAGTAGTCGCATCTGTGTCTCAACGATTACCCTCGGCTTGCTCTTTCTTCTGTTTGCCTATTTCCTCTTCCTTCTAAAAAGTCATGAGTGTAAAAATGAAGTGGTCGGATAGCGCCGCTTCGTTCGAAGACGAAAAGGATTAGAGGATTGAGACTTGACTAGAGTCTGTTGTGAAGGACATGAGAGGGAGAAGAGGATAGGATTCCGGGTGGACAGGAAGGTCAAGCGCATAGAGATTATTCAAATCCATCGGTTACCCAAAGCAGTCACAGTAAAAGTCATGAGTGAGAGCGATGAATCCAAAAAAGTAAAGTTTATCGATTAATATAAGCAATCATGAAAGAAGAGTACATCAGTAAATAAATAAATGCAATCATATGTGTTCAAGCTATATGACCAAAATTACGTAGCTATATTCATAGAGTATGTACTGTACTGTACATATACGTATGTAGACTGTAGAGTCGCACTAGATACGAATTTGGCAGAGAAGAGTTCTTTAATTTCTCTTACCCTTAGAGCGTGAATCATGCAAACTGAGAGTAAAGATGTGGGATCAAGACTCTTTTTCCTTCCCACATCCCAGAGATCTCTTGGATGCTGCTCCTGCTGCCGCCCACCCACGATTGATTGCTCGGAAGGGCAAGTGTGTGAAACAAAGATGGGAACCGTGTAAAGAGTCTACCCAAAACTCAGCTCGAGGCATGTGCCGCCGCCGCCTTTATTTCTAGCATAAAGCTGTCATCCCAGCTACCAGCCTTTGCAGGAAAAGCAGCAGAAGAGAGGAGGAGAGTGAGACTACCACAGACAGAAAGACGGAGAGAGACGGAGACAACAGTCTCAGCGACCGTCAGCCAGGCAGTCAAGAGCTCAGAGAAAGGTTCGCTCAACCTTTGACTCATCACGACTGGTTGGCGATTCACGATTCAATGTGTAATCCATGGCTGTAGAGGTTGGGTCGTTTAGACGATCCAACTGTGCCACCAAAAAGGAGATGGGAGGCTCACCAACTGCCACCCAATACGTCTGGGCCCTCAGCCTTGTCAGCGAACTCAAACACCACGACCACCTTTCGCGTGATCTCCACTCTTTCAAGCCCCAGATCAGAAACTTCCTCCTCCTCCCTCCCTCTCTCCCTGTCCCTCCCTCCCTGTCCCTCCCCCTTCCTTCTCTTCGCTTCTTAACCGTTCCGGCACGTCCTTCGCGTTCTTTGCCACCTTTCTCCCAGTTTAACAAGAGCTCTTCCCGCTCAACATCCTCAACGTCCAGAGAGATCTGCAAAGCTTCAACCCTTTCCTCTCCCTAGCCCCCCTCCCCTCCCCCCCCCCCCCCCCCTTTTTTTTTTGGCTGGATCCTTGGATGTCAAACAAGTCGTCATCAGAGAGAGAGCCTGACTTCTCCATCAACTGCTCGAAACTTCAAGCCTCGGCGGAGAATGTCAGCTCTTAACATGGATTCGCCATTAGAGGCTCAACCCCCTCACCATCATCACACCCAGTGGAACACCATGATGCCACCTTCAGCAGCAGCTCATCATCACCATCACCAACGGCAACAGCAACTCGAGCCTCTCAATCCTCCCTTCGGCTTCAATTGGTCTCGAACTCACTCATTATCTGATCTCAATCCGCCAGGCGAGGTGATGAGCGATTCTTCCTTCGACAGCATGGGAGTTTTATCAAAAGGCGGTGCTGATCTAATGGCCCCTGCGCCAGGTGAAGATGAAGGGGATGCAGGTGGAAAGAGGCGCAGGGTTCAAAGGGCCTGCGATGTGAGCTTCGCAGGATTCGATCGTCCTCTTACTTGGCAAGTCAGATCGCCACTCATACCCTTCATCCTCTTCTGTTTTCCTTTGTCCCTTGCAGATGTGCAGGAAGAAAAAAGTCAGATGTGACGGCCTGCAGCCGGAGAAAGGTGCTTGTAGCAACTGGTGAGGATCCTCCGAGAAACCTCTCCATGGCTAGCTCCTAACATGTTCAAGAGCGACTACTGACCCTCTCTTTCTGCTGCTTTCAGCGCCAACTACGGTCATGAGTGTACTTTTGTTGATGCTGCCCGCAAGCGAGCACCACCCCGAAGGTGAGCAGTCTGTTTTACCTGGAAGCTTTCCCGCCGCAGGAGTTGTTTTGACCGTTTGCACTCCACCCTGCAGTTATGTCGATGCCCTTGAAGCTCGAATGGAGAAAATGGAAAAGCTACTTGAGTCACTTGCACCCGGAATGGACTTCACGGACAGGATAGGACCTCCTGTTCGTCGGCCCGACGATAATAGAGACCGCGATCAGAGCCAAGGAGAGAAACTCGATATTCATAAGCAAGGGAGTAGCAACAGTGATCCTTTGCCTGTTTCGATGACGCCAACCCTCTCCAAAGGTTCCCCGTACAGCGGGCCGTCGACTGAAACCCTCCGGGCATATCTTCCATGGAACATGGCCAGGAGTGGTGGCAACGCTTTCGCGGATAGCCCACGAAGCAACACTGGAGTCGAGGGCGAAGATTCGGAGCATTCGTCGGATGAAGATGACGGAATCGCTTTCATCCAGACCAGCATCGCGCGAACTTCGATCAACTCTTCCCCAGAGACAGATGTCCTTTCGAACAGTGGCGAAGTATTAGCCGCTGTGGGAGGCGAGGCGAATGGAAGCGTCAAGGATGATTTCTCCCGTGGACCCGACGCCACCTCCTCAAATCAAGGCGAGCCAGGAAGCCGTAGATTTATAGGCAAAGCTAGCGACCTCCATCTCATACCTCTGCTGGAAAAGATATCCAACTCTGGGCGAAAGGATTCGAGCCTGCTGCCGGAAAGTATGAGACCCGAGTTCTGGCTCGTGGACACCGGGTTCTTCAAAGAGGATAAAATCGACATCACCGGCATGAGCATCCCCTGGCCGGAACCAGATCTAGAGGAATTGCTTCTGACGGCTTATTTTGGCCGTGTGAACAAGGAATGGCCGATCCTCAACGAGTTTGTCTTCCGCCAAGAGCTGCAGCAGCCCGAATTGCGTTTGAATGCCGACTGGTTGGGCGTTGCTCTGGGAGTCTTTGCTGTAGCTTGCTTGTACGTGGATGACCCTAGGGCAAGAGACGGTCAAGGAGGAGTTGGGCTACCTGCCGGCCTCAGATGGTGGGACGCAAAGCGAAAGGTCAGCGCCCGCGGCGTTGGTGCCACTGTCCACATCCACAAGCTGCAGTCTCTTATGCTGGACATTCATTACCTCATGGGCACCCCATTAGCTGCCACAATGGCATGGGGCATGCTCGCTGTCCTATTGCGCCTTCTCCAAGACCTCGGAACACATCGGCGTGCGACAGCCAAGTGCTTGGGCCTCTCCCGCGTTGAAGAGGAGACTCGCAAGCGCCTGTTTTGGGTATGCTACAGCCTGGACCGTGAGCTCTCCGCTGGCCTGGGCAGGCCGATGATGATTCAAGATGAGGATATGGATATCGAGCCACCTCTGGAAATGGACGACAACATTCTTTGTGCCGGTCCGGACGCAGTTCAGCCCAAGGACAAGCCTGCTGATGTCAGTGGCTTCATAAGCAACCTGAAGTTGGACGAGATCATTGGACGAACGCTCAGAACCATTTACGCGATAGGCAAAGCAAAGACCAGGAGGGGTTTCGTGGGTCGCCAATGGGACCAGTTCATCGTCGCAGAGATCGATTCATCTTTGAACAACTGGCTAGACACTATGCCGGAGCACCTGCGATACAACCCTAATGAACCAAACGATGAGTGGCTCATCCAGTCCTCCTTGTTGCATACGAGGTATTACCACTCTCAGGTGAGTGAGCTGCTCTGCATGCTCGAATCCGAACCTCATGTGCGAGAGTAAGAGCCTGACCGGGCTGATCTCTTTGATCCTACCGTTCCTGTCCTTGCGCGTAGATCCTCGTACACCGACCCTTCATCCCAGGGCCTAAGTCGACCTCACCCCTCAACTTTCCTTCACTCGCCATTTGTACCAATGCCGCTCGCAGCATAAGCCATGTTGTCGACAACCTTCGAAAGAGGAACCTCCACCTTATCTCTGGCATCACGTTGGCCTTCAGAAGTTTCTCGGCTGGCACCATTTTGCTTATGGTGGTTTGGGGCGCAAAGAGGAGCGGAGGCAGGACATCAAGCTCAGCCATGGCCGACGTTCGAAAGTGCCTGGATGTTCTACACGACATGGAAAAGCGATGGCAAATTGCCGGGAAGTTGTACGATATGCTCAACGCCATGGTCAGGTCAAGCGAGTTGCCGGTTCCCGCGATCGAGTCAGATCATGGTACTAAGAGAAGGCGCGACGAGGACACGGCGAAAGAGTCTCCGCCTTCGTCCCCCAGATCACGGAAAACTGCCCATGGAAAGACCCAATCGAAGCAGGCCTCGTCACCCAAGTCAGCCAGAGCCGTCTCGAAGGGTGATATCTGTTCTGAAAACGAGAACCGCCAGACACAAGGCACGATTGCGGGCAAGGCAGATGATGATTCTCAAGATAGCAGAGGCTCAGCAATCATCGATGGCCCGCTGCCATTGTCGACTTATCAGCTTGCGTTCAGCGCCATGTCTTCCTCATCTTCCGATGACTCTCCCGCCCGCGACTCACCAAATGCCACGGGCGTGCCAGCGGCGGCAACCGCGTGGGGTGAGCATCTGGCGCCTTCCGAGCAAGGCCCAGCCACTGGAAGGGAAAAGTTCCGGCAAAGTGAACCCTCCGAGATCGCCTTCAGTAACGAAGCTTCTTCCGTCGATTATCAGTATGGACGACCGGCGATACCGGTCCCTCCGGCATGGGCCCGGGATGAGAGTGTCGGAGGCGGTTTAACACCTGCAGGCAACGTATTTAACCCTGCGAGCTGGCTCGGACCTGAAGGCATGGCAATGGAGCCAGCACTGACCCCGATGTTGGCTGATCAGCAATCGCTTGGCCATAATTTAGGCTCAAACCCATCCACCGCTGGAAACACTGACCAGCATGGACGTCAAGATCCGTTTGATACTTTGTTCCAACAGCAACATCTTCTTGAACTTTCGGACTACTTTAATTTTTTTCAACGCTGACCGCCTAGAGCTGCAATGCTCGCAACATCGTCTTCGCCTAAATTTGAATCCAGTCTGCTCTCACACCCACCCCTCGTCTAGTTCAAGTTTCCCTCCTACTAAAAAAATCGAACGCTAGTGTAGACTGGCGCCACCTGATGTTCACTGTGTGCCACACCTCTGAGTACCAAAGAGGTCACCATGCTGCGAAGAAAACGGAGATTCCTGCCAGCGTTTAGGGCTACACTCACTTATACCTATTTAATTTACAAATGAACTCGTTTGCACTGGTCCCAATCCCATAGTATGTACTGTATACTGTATGTACGTGCAACTGAGCTACCCATGTACATTCCTCAGCGAACTAGTAAGGCGAAGATAGTTTTTGATTCGTGTGGGAAGAGGGAGGCGAGGACAGGGGATGATTGAGGGAGGAAGGGGAGTGTGATTGATTTCGAGGAGGGAAACAGCCCTGTTCGGCCGCGGAGCTCTTGACAAAGGGCAGCTGAGAGTGTTGCATCAAGATCGCGTACATTGACATCTTTCCGCTTCAGGCACGCTCGACATGACCTTGTCGGACGAGGGGAAGGGCGATGTTGGGGAGTCAAAATGTTTCAGAAAAGGTCTCGCACACGTTTTACGTCCCGACCTGGACTTTGGGCTGCCTTCTCTCCTCCTTTTCCTGTCTCCATCCTTTCCCTTTCTCATCCTCTTACTCATCTTCGCTTCTTTCCCACCTTAATCCTTTCCTTTCCTACTGTGCAATAGGAGATGATTGGGCAACGACGCGATTGGGTGGGCTAGTCTCAACACTCACGGAATCGGCGTGCCTTCCGCAACCTTTCCAAGTTGTCCTGCCACAGTTTTCGCCTTTGAAGTGATGTGGTGAAGGGGCCCGGCCCGGGGGGGAGACGACAAGGGAAGAGGGTTAGGGGGGGATGGCGTTTTGGATGGAAGGAAGGGGTGAAAAGTACCGTTGCGGAGATCAGTAGGATGGTCTGATTGCACTCGACCCTGGCACAAACGGACCAAGTTCCTAACCCACACTGTACAGCGAAGCAGTGCGCCCTGAGTTGTGACGTGTTCCAAATCATTTCGAATGTGGGAATGCTTGTTGCGGATCTATGAAAGGGCTTTTCTTTCTTGCTCAGATGGGGGTGATCGGGTTTTGTCGGTGAGAGAGGTCTGGCTTACCCCTCTTCGCTCGCTCCCCTCTTGGACGTGTTGTCAGTTGATTCTAAGAGTTTAGGACGGTGGTGGTGGTAGCGTTGTTGATGCTAACGGGAACGAGGAGGGAGAGGGTGGGGCGTGGAGGGACGAGAAGGTTGTTGAAGGATCCGCTTTTGTAGGTAGACAATCAGAATCAAGTTGATGACGTTTCCCGGCTTTTAAGAAACTGTGGTGACTCTTCGGATGTTTGGAAGGTGTAAAAAAAAAAAAAAAAAAAAAAAAGGATAAAAGAACAGAGTGTGAGTGGGGGACGAAAGAAATATAGAGAAAAGTGAATCACCTCACTTTCTTCCGCCGAATTGTCGTGCGACGGCTTTTGCTTCTCAGACCCCGCTCGCTCCTTGGGTGACTTTGGCCATGTTGGGATCTCGACAAGCGTCAAGAGGTCAGGAGGTGGGGGAGCCCCGGCTATTTCCAACAACCGCCCTTTGATTCAACCTTTTTCTGTTCGGCTACATAAAAGCTGGTTCCCGACCAAAAAAAAAAAAGATTTACGCCCCCACGTTCGTCGGCCTCTTTACTACTCATGCCTCTCTTCTCCCCTCGTCGCTCCGGCGATTTTCAGCGGCAACATGCTTCTACTCTAGCCTGACCTCGTCGCCCAATTGGGGTGGAAACGCATCCTCGAAATCCTCTGCTCTTTACAGCTGGATGTCGTGCCCCCTCGCAATGGATTCATCCAAGATTCAAAACATACAACACTTCCTCACCCAAATCGGCAACTCCAGAATCGAAAACCAAAGTAAAAAATGGAGTCCTTATCTTGAACGTCATGGCAGTCGAGCGGACCGTAACATCTCGCAAAAGAGTGCGACGGGAAGTCTGCAAGTCTACAGATGCTTTCTTCATTGCTTGTACAAACATGGGTGGAGGGGAAAAAGAAAACGGAAAGAAACAAGGCAGAAGGCGCACGAAGGGGGGAGGGGGGGGGGGGGGTGAAGCGGCGAGGTCAGGATCCAGTTCCATCCCTTCACCTCACTCCCTGGGCGGGGGTTTCCTACGACTAGTGAGACGGTTCGCCTGCTGTGGTTGACCAGCCGATGAGACGGCTGCCAAGTTCAAGCTGGGATCAGCTAGGTGAGAGTGCATTCGGTTCCCGCCAGCCGTGATATCGCACTTTTCAGAGTGATCGCTCGACTCTGACTCCCTCAACGGGTTGGGTGCAAAAGATTGCTTTTCTTCCATCGCCGGGCGGTGACTTTGAGGAACACCTACTCCTCTGGCGCTGGCTTCAGCAGCTGTCATGATGGGGCCGAACGTGGCGCCTGCTGCTATGGCGGCCGCATGCATGCTCAGGATGCTTTGCCTGTAAGTCCATTGCTCGGAGAAATACCTGTCAATCTCATCCGATCTAGCGGCCCTGTGACTCAGGTGGATTCGAGAGAGCGTGTACACGGTGGTTATCAAGACTACAAAGGTAGAAAGGAATGGTGAAAGGAGTCAGCCATGAAGCATGGGTAGAAATTTCTGCACGGTCGAAAATCTGCAGAGAAAAAGAGTTGGTGGGGGGTATGATTCGAGAGGGAAGGAAGAAGGGGGAAAGACATGTGGAAGATGCACTCACCGAGGAGGATACCAACACCTATCAAGCCGAAAGACCAGCCAGGTACCACTCTTGGCGCTTCAGGAGGGATATCACACACTTTCTCTCGGTTACAATTGAACTGGAGTGAGAGAGAGGATCGGAACACAAGGAACGAGGTGAGCAAACTCTTCAGCAAGGGTAGAATGTCGGGACGTATCAGTCCTGGTCCCGCTTACGTGCAGCCGCTACTCACCTGACGGCATTGACGATCGCTTTGGCAGGGCTCCCCGATGTTCTTCTCTGCCAAGCAGACTAGGGTCGTTTCATCGCAGTAGAGTGCGTCATGACAATTGTCCCGGCTGCACGTTTGGAGAATGCGGGCACACAAAGTGTTCAGCTCAGGGGGTGCATTTCTCAACGAAAAATTCGGTGTTTTTCAATATTCCCGAATAGGTTAAACACATTCTGGTCGCCCAAACACTCACCTGACTGTGTCGACAACCTCTTTTCCATCGGCATCGTAACCAAGGTATTGCGTGTGATCCAGAACACATGCCTGCCCTTGAGCGACGTTGGCGATGTGGCACACCCCAGATAGGCACATTGGCGTGGCTCGAATGAAGGGCTCAGTCGTCGAGTTGCCTCCAGTGGCTCTGCGGGTGAAGGGGCTTGAATCAGCTGAGTCCACATCGTTCCCTCTGAATCTTCGTGAGGGAAGCAGGGAGGAAGGCGGTGAGGAACCTGGGACCGATAGGGTTGCTATCGGAGCACACGAATCTATTGTGGGAAGCGCCAAATCACGAAGGAAAGTTGGATAAAGCTAGGAATCAGATCGAGGGGAGAAAGGGTTTTTTCTTTTCTTTTGTTATTGCTGTGGCATGATTGAGAGCATTCCTTACCATCGCGATTTAGCTGGCAATTCCCTCCCACTGGGATCAGGGGCTCGCAGCTGCTCTCTTCGTCAGGGCAATACTGTAAGATCACTTTTGTCAGCCACGGTTTCGGCAAGTCGACCCATTCTAATTTCGATGCAAGCATCTGGCTGCTGCGGTGAGAGAGCAATGAAGGCGAAGAGACTCACTGTTCCATTACCGCAGAGTGGCGGCAATTGCTCGGTTGGGATACCCTTGTAACCGAACGGAAACTCATCCCTTCTGCATCCTTTGGGTACGCAAAACCCGGTGGATACGGTGGATTGCGTAACGGGATCAGATAAAATTCCATCGCTACTGTCTTCAGGGTCCTGTGTAGGATCATCCTCATCCTCTCCGACAGCAGAGCGAGGCCGAAGATCGGTCAGAACGACACTTTTCTTGCCCTTGAGGCGCTGCTCCCTGCAACCCAAGCCGGCATAGCCTTGCGCGCATTCGGTCGTATTAGAAGCATTGTACCGCTTGCGAAAGTCCGAATCCTGGCCATCGTTATCAGTGTTGTCTTCATTATCGGAGGAGCCATCCTCGGAAATACCATCTGACCCATCTGAGGCTTCACCATCATCGGTCTCAGACGCCTCGTTCACCCCGCCGTCATCGAGCGACCGATATCCACCTTCTGAATTGGAATTTTGATTCGCATGAGCTCGGTGAGATGTCGATTGGGAACTGAAATCGGTTGGAATCGATTCCTTGATTCTTAGCTGCCTTGGTGTTCCGCTGCTGCTGCCTTGAGCAGCAGCAAGGGTCCTCGCACCCTGAGAGTTGTGTTGGTTGGAGCTGAATTGTAAAGGTTGATTCTGTGCGAAAGCTTGCATGCCAGATCCCTGAAGAGTGGGAGATTGTGCGGACTGGGGGGAAGACTGAGTTGATGACGCCGACACTATCGAGCTTGGAGCGTTACCGAGAGCCTGGGTCTGGGAAACCGAGGGCATTGGATCCGAGAGAGTTGGAGGGTTGGAGGAAGATGCTCCTGCATTGCCGACCTGGGATATTGAATCGCTTCCGACTGGCTGGCACCACTGTGTATAGCCACACTCTGAGCGAAATCGATGCGACAATGGGTCGAGAACAGATTTGCTGGGATCACAAGGTATCTGCGATTGAGCCAGAGCGTGCCAGCTGCCAACAAGGGCAATTCCTATTACGGTCGAAGTTGAGATGGCCTTCATTTAGGGCCAGGCGAAAGTTGAAGAAGTCGTGGGTGCGATTGAGGTTGTACTCGTCGAGGTGGAAGGTCTCTTTGACGCTTCCTGCTTCGTAGCTCACCTTGTTGGAGTCAATGACCAAGATACTGAGGGAAAAGTTGGACAACCGACCGGATGAGAGAAGACGGGGAGGCAGTGGATGGGTAAAAAATTGACCAGGGACCCCCTTCTATCTTGTCTGGGTTTGTTTTTGCCTAAGCCACACTCCCTCCCCCCCCCCCCCCCCCCCCCCCCCCCCCCCCCCCCCCCCCCCCCCCCCCCCCCCCCCCCCTCTCTGCTACTGTACCCTTCCTCGATCGACTCATTTTGGTTTCCCTTGCTTGACGAAGATGATTATGATGGAGGATACTTATGGGCAGATTGGCTGGTGAGCTTGCTGTTTTCATTGGCCTGGTCGATTTTTGGACGAGCCAGTGCCAACGGTTTTTGTGAGTGCCAACGGCTCGCGTCAGGATCGAGCATGGCAACACAGACGGAGGGAGGGAGGGAGCAAGGGCGCGGCGCTCGTCCTCTTTTCGCCTCGTTCAGATACTCGGCCCAAGTGATCAGGATGCCTACTTCATCTCCCACGATTCTTGGCTCTTGCTCCTGTCATGTTGTGCTTTGGAAGGAGTGCGGGTAAGGCGTGTTGATGTACAGATCGTGGTGGAGCGGAAGAGGAAAAGGCTCGCGGCAATCAAGCATCAAGCGTCGGGTGAGACTGGAGGACCGTGCGAGGAGCAGCTGCTGCTCTCCCACTGAGGGTCAAAGCGTTCGTCCAAGGTGGCGTCTCTGTGGCCAACACCGTCTCCTCATCCCGCTACTACCGCCAACAAGTCAGCACATCAATTCTCACAACTCGACAAGGCTCGAACCCATCGCTACCCATCGCTAGGATAGCGTATTTGTGTCCATGTATGCGAAGTTGTAGCGTACGCGCAGGTGCAAGGACGAGACCCAAGGTCGAAAGGTAGGGACGAAAGCATAGACAGAGAGGTAGCGAGGGAGCGGAGCCAAGTAGGGGAGCAAAGTGAGGACCATCTTGATGGGGTTTGGGATCAGAATCTTGATCAGTTCAATGACGATGATGAACCGACGACACTTGCGGCTGAGATAGAGAAAAAAATGCCTAGCGTGAGCATCGAGTGGTTTTAATTGTGACTGGCGGTCAACTCAGACTGACCCCATGACTTGCCAGTAGCACCAATCTACTCTTTTCTTAGCCTTTGCCCGCCGCTCAAACCCACTCGCCTCCATCCAGCCAGAGTCTCTACCAATCATCCGCAACCCTTTTTTTGCCTACCTTGTGACCATGCAAAGTGCTTGTGCATCAAGTCGAGACTTCGAGGTCTTTGGCCCATTAAAAAGTCGTTCCCACTCTGACTTTGCCCTCTGCCTCCATCGCTTCCTCCCTTCCACAACACCTTCCCACCTTGCTTTCCCCTCCACCCCATCCCTTGCTGACCCAACTCCAAGCCGAGCCCCTTGATCGTACTTTTTAGCATCTGTCAACTCACACCATGTCCGGCAATTCAAACATCAGCCTCACCCACGCCTTCACCCTTCGCCTCGACCTCAGCCCACCCATCTCGGTAGGCCCAACGCCTTCCGGAAACCTCTCCTTCATCAGCTTCAGAGGCGGATCGATCTCCGGCTCCGGAATCGAGGCCGATATCCTCCCTGGTGGCGGTGACTACGCCATCATGACCGATGACGGTTACGCAAAGCTCGACGTCAGGGCTCACGCGAGGACGAGCAAGGGCGACCTCATCTACCTCACTTACCCAGGCAGATTCCAGCTCAGTCCTGGAGCCCTCAAAGGTCGGTCATTCTTCACTGTCGCAGTTGTACACAATCCTCAGATCTCGGATTTCTCCTTCAGGTTCATGTATGACCCTAGAACCCAACCCTTAGCTAACCTGTCCTGCAACTCGAACTTGTCTAACAACCTGCCTTTACAGTCCTATCCGCTGCACCAGACGCTGAGCCTCTCGAATTCGGAAGCACCTATCTGATCGTGAGTTTGCAGATCATACGAGGGAACACCACCAGCCCTTCTTTTGTTCAGTGTGACGAAGGAAGCAAGCGGATGAAAACGAGGAAGCTGACGACGATGGACGTGCTATCCCCAGAACACACCTGTGATTGAGACCGGTTCAAAGGATCACGCCTGGGTCAACCACACCTGCTTCATCGGAAAGGGAAGGGCCGAGCCATCTAAGGACGGTCCCGTAGTAAGTGAGTGTCATCACTCCCTCGAATTTTGGCGATTGAATCACAGACCGATCGACCAACACTTCATCCTTGCCTTTGCATCACGCGAAACAGTCTACGAGATCTACAAAGCTGAATGAGTCAAGCTGCTCAGCACGGTCGTATGAAAGATGATATATCGAGGAAGGAAGCTATATCCAAGATCGGGGGTGATGGGGTCCGCCGAGAATGTAGGGAATCAAAGGACAGGGATCGTAACTCCTAACCAGCTTGAAAAACGAGGCTTGAAAATCAAAGTGGCTCATCAGGCAAGCATTGATGAATCAAAGTAAAACACTAAATCATTCTTGCTTTTTTTGGGGGGGTTCCATTCTTTTCTTTTCTTTTCTTCCACGTTGTTGCCCTATCCCAGCGATATGGAGATTGGGGCCGATCCCGCTCCCATTTCTTGCACCCGGCTGCTGGAAAATGGATGCCGCTGAAAAATGGATGCGGTAGAATCGGGATTGGATTTACTAGTTGCCTCGTAGGAGTCGACAACTAGCTCAGCTTTGACGGTTGTTTTGATCTGGTGGAGGGGGAGAAAGACAAAGTGAGATCGACTCGAATGGATTGACTATGTTCGAGGCCGTGCCCCTGTGCGCTAGAATGCTCCCCTCTCATTCTCACTGTAGCCCATGTCGAAATCTGCTTGGCAAATCTCCCTTTCCTGTTGCGATATTCCAATCTGACGAGCTGTGTTAGGTTGACTAACGACTGCCGCCATGAATCCCTGCGAGAGGTGAAAGCTACGGCGACCGGATTCGGGGTTGCAAGCGCTCAAGGATGTCGGTCATTCTTTGGACTGCTGAAATACTCCCTGTGCGAATTCCATCTCCAACAGTACTCACGCTATATGACTTTTGTGGAAGAAATTTCCATCCCAGACGATGTGTGCAGGGATGCATCAGGATCGCGTGGATCACGAAGAACGATCATCATCATTCATACAAAAAGTTATTTGAGTGGCTCTGCTGAGTTGGCTCGATGTGCCAGCACTTGGAATTATCGACCATCAGTTCAAGCGAGGGGTCACGCACCAGTGAAAAGGCCAGACTCCGGGGATGTCATTAAGGATTCTCAGACATGCCCAGCTCGATCCTCGAACAATATAGGTGTCTCTACGAAGCGGGTTGGATACGTTGAAGCTCGAGGACACAGAGCTGTAGTTGGAGGGAGTGATGGACCAGGGTCCTTCGCCTACTATCCAGAAAGTGTAGGCGTGAAGATCTGTGAGCGAGGGGGCGATTGTAAATTTGATACGATAGGAAATCCGTTGGCAATTTAAGCTTTTAGCCTCTGCAACTCTTTGTGACCATTTTCCCTCGCCATCTTTCATCACTCACGGACAGGATGAGCCAGTGTGAAGTCCATGTTGCTTAAGTGTAACACGCATCGAGCGTTGTGAAACACCAAGGCCAAAGTTTTCATATCCCAAATTCACCATCCACCACAACCATCAAGATCAAATTTATAGCGGTCGTTAGCTACCTGATCTCTGCAAGAGGCGATGTTACCTTGTTTTTGGTTTCATGTGCAGTTGTCCACCCCGAGATTAGGCAATCATAGCACTCTGCAGTCTACTCACTTAATGCAGAGGTCTGCAGAGATGGTTTTGTCGTCAAAGACAACGAGATCAACCATCCCATCGTCCAACGCCGAGACTCCTTCGTCCACGATCCTGTGCAGCATGGGTGAATTAGGCTTCGATATTCCCGTTAGATTACCTGAGAAAAACCTGAAAAACTCCTCGCCTCCGACGCTGATCATTCCACCTCTGGTGTTGAGGAACTCGACTTGAGACGCTGTAGGTGGCGGGTCCCTCGAGAATCTCGGGACCATTTCGGAAGTTGGAATGTCCCCGCAGTCTTCTGGGATAGGATCGTCCCAGTCTTGATCCTTCGGCGCTCTGAATTCCGTAGTGTTCCCAGAATTGTAACGCAGGATGACGGATGTGGTCGGGTTGAGTGAAGGATCTACATTCGATATGCAGCCTGTGTGCATCTGAATGCGGAGGAAAAACGTATCGCCATCTGAGCCTTGGTCAGTCTTTAGGATCGCAGAAGCTCGCTGACCGTTGGCGGTGGCTACCCGGTGCAAGTTCGGTAACCCTTCTATCGTTGTATCGCTTCGAGGAAGATTTCGAACAGTGCCATGGCGAACAGGGGCGACGAATGTGGCAAGCAAGAGCGTGTCAGAGGATCAAGTTAAATTTTTCAGAAGAGCAGAATCCTGAAAAACTTGGTATCCTTGCGAACGCTTGGCGACGATCAAGGACAACCCGGATGTCAAAGAAGTGAGCACAAAAGAAAGAAAAGAAAAAAAAAAAACCAAAATTGAAAATCAAAGAAGGAAAGGGGACTCACTCTACCTCAACAAGAGTGAGAGGATGTTTGTCTACGCTGAGGTACCCTTGTGAGTGGGAAGCCCCATTAATGAAACGGAGTCGAACTCGGGAGTGCGGTAAGACATCGATCACGGGCAGGACTCTTTTCTTGCAGTTCTTGCGAGACAAGTCAGGTCTACCAGGGTAGTGGCAGCTACGAGCATGTCCATCCGTTTGGGAAAAGAAGGAAGCAAGAATGTCGATTGGTAATTTTGTTGATAAGATTATGGGATGAAGCCTGGATCAGCAAGTACTTCGGAGGTTGACAGCTTAAAAGGTCTTCGCCTTGATCGACCGGCATTGTGTAGGTCAATACTCGCTCGTAGACTCCTACTCCGTTGATGAGGCCGGATTGAGGGCTCGGTGCCACCTTTGAAGAGTTGAAGAACCTGGGCAAGCATCACCACGAGCAACGATAATCCAGCAGATTTTCCCCGTTTCAAGTTTGGATCCTCAATGAGCTAGCATGATTCGTGCTTGCCTAGCCACTCACCAAGCCTCGTAGCCCCTGCTTGAGAGGAGCTCCTTCTCGATGAGCTTTGAAGAGTTGTGAAACCAGTCTTGATAGAAAATGACCTTGTCGTAATCGTAGTCCTTCCCCGGTACTAGATCCGAATCCTCCCCGTGTACGATCAGCGGACCTGCCAGGCCATCAGTGTACTGCAATCCCGAATGGGAATGCCACCAATATGTCCCAGACTGCCCATTGACCCTGAGTTTTGGCGCGAGAAGGGTTTTCAGGGGAATGCGAGGAGGAAAGGGGGGGGGGGGGGAGCAGTTCCGACGCAGAAAGCAGAAATTTGAAAGAAATGGGGGAGAGTTGTTTTGAGAAAACAGGGCCACGTAAGCAGCCAGACCATCTCCGTGCAAGCTAGAGTATTCAGGACATCACCCACTCAAAGTCATAAACGTAGTTGGACCCATGTGGGATGGGACACTGGCTAAAGCCTCCAACACCGTCTTGAGACTGCGAGGAGCGTTGGTTCAACCCGTGCCAGTGGATGCTGGTCGGTTCCTCAATCATGTTGGTGACGTTGACGATCAAGCGGTCCCCTTCGTTGACCTCGATCAGCGGACCAGGGATCATACCATTCACAGCGATCACAACCTTGGCAAAACCATCGGGGGCGAGCGTCTGAAGAGTCAGGGTCCAGTCGTAAGATCTCGTAGCCTTAATACCGTGGGGGAGTAGGTGCAGGTTGTAGTCCGGAGCCGTGAATCTCTCTAAACTATTTATTCTGGGGGACCAAGTTTCGTTGCTGGGTCTTTCCAGAAAAATCATAGAAGAGGCCGCGGCAGTGTCTACAGAAGTTGTGAAGGCTGCGTGAAGTGTCTTGGATGGCGAGGAGAAACTGGTGGGTCTCGGAGGACTGACAGTGGCCAAGCTCTCCATGGTTAAAGGAATAGCCGAGGCGGAAACTTGAGGAGAGTCAGATTGATCCCTCGAAAGTTCCCTTGGCCAGATTGTCGTAGCATCGGGGTCACCATACTTTCGAGAAACTCTCTCTTTGAAGAGCAAGCCGGGTCCCATCGTAGCTTGAGCATCCAGACTCTCACTCATGGGAGGGTTGGATGGATGAGCCATGATCGCGATAGCATGCAAGAAAATAAGCACACAGGAACTGGGCAGCTTCATGGTGTGCTCGTCAAGGGGGTTCGAGGGATGTGTTTCGTTCTTTCGGTTGAGTGTTGTGAGGTCAGTCGACAACAGATGTCCTTAAGTATGTGCCTGGTCGAATGGATGCTCGGTGTCATCCTTCTTAAGTGAACGCAACCAAAACCTTGGGCTGTTGCATCTCAGTCACTAGGTCGGCAGGATGATGGAGAAAGCTCAGATCTAAAGATCACCGGCTGAGAGCATCACTTCGCCCTCATTTTTATTTTTGTGTTATTTTTTTTTTTTTTTTATATTTTTTCTCCAGCTGAATGCCTCCCGACTCGTGTGGCAGTCCAAAGTGTTTCTGGCGTAAGTTCGCATCGTGGTAAGCTTGATCGTGTCGCGTAGCACCGATGATAGGATAGATCCAGAGAGAATTCCACCTTCTCAAGCCGCCCACATCCACAGTCACAAGAAGCCAGAACATCTCGACATGGAATCCAACATTCATGAGCTGAATAGGAAGGGGGATGAGAACGCAGCGAGGCATGTAGAGGTATGGGAAGAAATGAAGCAGGGAGCCACGTGAATGCTGGCAAGACGGCACTGGCGTCCCTGTCGGCGTGGTTCTAAAAGGCTTTTGCAAAGAAAGAAAGGTTGCATCAGGCCACTGCTATGAACGCAGCCCATTCGTTCATGAAGAAATCTCGTGACACACCAGTGAAGTGTCAAGGTTCACGGGCGACGATGACGCCAGGGGTACCTGGCGGAGGATGAGCATTTTCTCCAATGCCATTACTCTGCGATTGATCCTCTTCCTTCCCGGTTTTCAGTTCAGCCCAGACCCTTGGCTATGCAAGGGAAGGGCAACTGAAAATGCGCCTCTCTGCAAAATTTTACAATGCCTGGGGTATCCATAGTGGTCAGTAAATGTATGGGATAAGCCTCTTCGTCCTCTTGCAGTAGTCCTTGTATTGTTCACCAAAGTGCGCAAGGAGCATCTCCTCCTCTTCCCTCACTCGCTTCGTTATCATGATCTTGGTCATGATGAGATCCCCAGCGCGAGCGAGTGGAGGGTAAGCAAAAGAAGAAAGAAATGTTCAGAAAAGGGAGTCGTCAGTGTTGGGAGTGATGGTAAAATTCCGAAGGTTTTAAAAGGGGAACCCAGTGTGGAGCGTGCTTCGCTAGCAAACACTTATGACTGAAACTCACAGGACATACGAACGCGCTGAACGCGGCCAGGAGCAGCCTCATGGACTGGAACAGCATTGACCTTCTTTCCTTTGGAGCAAGGTTGAAGATGACGTGCGTCAACACGATCCCAGTCTGCACCAACAAGAAGGCTGTGTATGAGGGGTGTCGCAAAATGGCTGGGTGGCAGGTGAGAAAAGGAGCGTGGGTGAGAGGAAAGAACGTGGCCTCAGCTTTCTGATCTATCTACTACTAATCGATCAAAGCCATTGGTTTTTGTGAGCGAGCTGGCCGGCTACTTCTTACCATATGGGCCAGTGTCGACGATCTTCAAGTGCGGGACATCAAAGGTTGGTCGAAAATCGTCAATGAACATGACTGGAGGATATACGTCGCGTTTCGGGGATACGGTTTTGCGAGGGGGGCATTGGAGGCCCCCGTCTCACCTTCTGGTTCTTCGTGATGGCAAGGTCGAATGTGAAGTAGCGCCCTAGCTCCTTGTAGCATCGTACCCTCAGCCATCCACCTGCGATCGTGAGGAGGCAACCGAGAGCATTACCTGCCGCTTCTTTGCTGATTGGGGCGAGCAAAGGCTTTGCGGTGGACCAGGGCAGACTCCATATCTGAAGGGCGGTCGAGCCCAGGTAGATGGTTGAGAAGATTCGAGGAGCGATGGTAGTCATCCTGATTCTAGAAATGAAATCTTTCTTGTATCTTTCTTCGGGTGGAGCCTTGTTGGGAGCAATGGAGCCTCTTAAGGCATAGTAGGTTGCCACTGAAAGCAAGGAGGCCTGAGCCAGGTCCGACATGATGAAAGGGTGGCTTGAACGTGTACAGGGTGTCCTTTTTCTCTTGCTAACTTCTTCTTTACCTTACTCCTCGAAAATATCGATATGAGAACAGATGGTGAAAGTGCGATTGAAGCGGGGCCCAAGGAATGGAATCGTTGTCGCCTGGACCCTCCTTAAAACGATTTCGTCGTCCTTGAAGGTACGGCACAGTACTCAAACAGCTGTCCCGAGGAGGTGAGAGAAGTGTCCAGCGTGCTGGTTGGCGAACTAAGTTGTCATGATGGTTGACATAGCAACTCAGCCCGCCGAAACGAGAAGGAAGGAAAGAAGAAGCCACAAGCATGTTGAGCGTAAGCTTGAAGGCCTCCTCCTAGCGCCCTTAGGATGTGCCGGACGACACTAAAAGTGATATGAAACGCAAATTAACATTCCATCCTTGAAGGTCCAGCAGGCAACTGCCGTCTTATAAGAATGCGGTGACATAGCATTCGCCCCAATGAGATCGAAAATCGCTTGTTGTTGCGGAAGTGGAGATTTACATCGAGAGAGCCAGCAGAGATTCTTGGGAGCTGATGGCAACCCACAATGCTGCTCGACGATCTGGTGACCCCTCTTCTTCCCCACACGAAAGAGCATCGTCGCCTAAGACAACTTACATCACTCCTCCTTACTCCATTCACTTTGTCACTAGACCTTAGTCATCTTTCGCCCTTCCGTGTTCACGAGCTTTTCATCTTGTTTGGTGGGGTTTTCCATCCCTTTCCCCCGCCTCTTTCATGTTTCTTGCCTTCACGAGGCTATCTCCCGTAGGGGATGCCCAGCCAAGTGAGTACGCAAACCCCTTTCCGTGATCTGTGAGCCTTTGCCGGCGCCAGATTCAAGTCGCGTACATTCACTAAACAAAGAAGTCCTCGGTCCGGCTTGTTGCCGGTTTAGAAGTCGTTCGTTGCCTCAACGAGAACTAGTCGCTCATTGCCAAGGAGTAGTCACCCCAAGCTCCCTGGGTAAGCCAAGTATGTAGCCAGCGTAAATCGTTCACATATGCAACGTACCTGTTGGGGGGATGTTGTGAGTACTTACATTGCCCTCTTCCTGCAGAGCCTCACTTAGACTATCCTTCCTTGAATTTCATTGATTATCAAAACTTTGGCCCTTTGACTCGATCCTTACTATTTAAGGAGGGGCATCCTATATTAAAGACTTTAACGAAAGGCCCAGCCACCCATTAACCTGATGAATCCAAAGTTAGTGTTTATGTGTAGAATAATGAATCCTTAAACCGTGGTTAAAAAGTGTGTAATCATATATTTGGTTAGAGTCATAAGTGGTAATGGCCCTTTTTCTTAGACACAAGCTTGATGAAGTGTAACAAACCTTTAAGGCAACATGGAAAGTTATTAGTAGAGATCTTTCGCCACTTGATCGAACCTGGTGTGAGTACATCACAACTCAACTTGATCGAACTTGTAAAAACAGCTTTCGCAGCATGAACTTGTTCCCATTCTAGTCATCCTGCAGGCCCTGCATGGCCCGGCAGCTCCATTGCATAGATTAAAACCATGCCTGATCATGTTTTTTGTCGCCATCACCATCAAAGACCGTCATGTCAACGTACCACCCAGACTTTACCTTGATTTCTTCCTACAATTCACTACTACATACCTTTACTATGAGCCAAATGTCAGATTTGTTCTTCTCCCCTCTCTCTCAAGGCCTCTCCCAAGACAGGGGAAGCCCTATGGACGGTTTTGATCTTGAAAATGGGGCAGCTCAGCCAAATCCTAATGAATCCATCTTTAATGACGACGAGGAGAGAGATCACATGCCTCCTCCCCTCTCTCCACCGTCCAATAGCCGTCAACAATCGTCCCGTCTGCCATCCCAGAGGCCTTTCTGGACCCCTATGGAGAAGAGAGTTCTTGTACTTGCCATGAGAGCTGAGGGTGTCTTTGATCCAATACTCCACCTCAAGGCAGAATGACGCTTGGGAAGAAGTGAGCCGCCTTGTGAACGATTATGGGGAACCTCTCGGCCTTCCTTATAGGCCCAGCCTTGCCTGTAAGGCTATCTGGAAGAGAATCTATGATAAACTAGTCGAAAAAGGTCGCCATGGTGTGGCAACGGGCGGTAACAAGGAAGAGGAGCCTTTGGACAGCATCCTAGAGAAACTCAAGATCCTCTATGAAAGCAGAACATCAAGAGAACCTTCTGCCAGGCGTTCCGCCAAGCGCAGGACCCAACAAGAGCGGCAAGAGATCAGGAATCAACGTCAGAGCGTCGCAGATGCCAGCAGAGAGACCTACAACCGTGCCCGTCTTCAAGGGTTAACCGGCAGTGACGGTAGCAGGAATGCTGTGGCCATACCTCCGCCAACAGCCTCTCCTCCTGTCCCGCCTACGGCTTCCCCTCAATCAAGCGCCGACTCTTCCCCAATCAGGAGGCACGCTTCAAGTAGTAGCAGTAGTCAGGCGGCCATGGATATTGACGAGGCTTTAGTAGATGTATTAAGAAAGGTGGCCGGGGCCTTGGAATGTAATCATAGGGGTAGTCAACAAGAGATGAGGGATGCAGAGGATAAGAGGATAAAGGATATGGAAGAGAGAATTGTTGAAAGGATGGAGAGGGAGATGTCAAGGCAGATCTCTAGCTTGAAGGAGGTTGTTCTGAGCCTTCGTCGCGGCGGAGATCTTGGCGGAAACGAGGGTTGAAGTACTGTTGAAGGTTTGGCGGATCTGTATGATAGTACTGCGACGTCTCTGACCCCAGACACACAGGTCAGGGCATTGCAAAGAAGGCATGCTATGTGAAAATCTCTAGATATGGCCCCATGAAGAGCTCTCTGGGTTCTGTGGTACTCTAGCCTTGGGAACAGGCAGAGAACTGAACCAATCGACCATTCCACCGTGATGCGGTACCTGCTCATCTCCCTGTTCATGGCCCTCTCAGCACTTGTAACGTTCGGCCCTTTGTAAGGAGATCTGATCCTCAGGTAGTTCGGGTAGCCGCTGTCGCCGTACAGGTAGAGAGGCCGTCTCTCTGGTGTACAAGAGTGAACCTCCAACCATTCATTCAAGCCAGATGTACGCAGGGCATACACATCATGTACTGCCCCATCCTCAGGCCCCGAAACCCATACTAAGCCGTCCGGCGTACTGAGGAACTGGTACTTTAGGGCGTGAAGATGCTTCCATCCATTATAAGCATTCTCTTGACACCTGACAGGTCTGGCAATGCAACGCAGGGTTCCGTCAAGGAAGCTCCAACAATCTGGCATAGGACATCCCTTGTTGTAGTTCACCTCTGCATACTTTTGAAGGCAATAAGGCGAGAGAAGGTGATTCTCTGCTCCATTGAAGCTGATTAGGTGAAGCCAGGTCTGCGAGATCCAATTAGAGGTTGTATTTACTATGCGAGAGATCCTACTGGGCGACCAACCTGTTCCGAAGTGTCCTTGCATGCTTCCAAGCCGTTCTCCCCCTAGCCACATCAGAACCATAAGAAAAGCTGTCTGCGAGTCCGTATGATCTCTCTCAGAGGTAGCAAAGTAGGGAGGAAATGTCATAGCGTCATGAATCGCAATAAACTCCGCCTGAGAGTAGCGAAAGAGGCTCCTGAAGGATTCTTCAGCCCTGAAGGATTCTTCAGGTAAAGAAAGAAAAGAAGTTATGTCTCGTGCCTCTGTTGTCTTGGCAAACTTCCTCCTTTTACGCTGTAGTAGCCGGCGCCGCTGAATCACCTTCAAGATCACTGGTAGAACAAGCATTGCTATATCCCGATTAGAGAGATTCATGGTGGCAGAAGATGTAAGGAAGGCACTCTGGGAGTGATCAGGGTTGGAAGGGGGGTTTGGGCACTCTGGGAGTGGTAGTAGCAGGTAGGTAAGGGTCGGGTGAACGGCCGGATGGACGGAAGCCTGTATGGCAGAGGCCGTATCGCCGGATCAGGTTGATTCTGAGGTCTATATGGCAGGCCGGGTTCCTTTGGAGGTTGGTTTGGCAGGCAAAGTCTCTGGTAACCCAGGTAGGTCGATTCTGAGGTCGATTTGGCAGGTCAGCAAGCTTGGCGACATATGGCGACGGCGAGAACATCGTACGACATCAAAATTGACGATTTTGTCGCCTTCTTTTCATGAGAAAATGAAGAAAAGAAGCTTGTTTTCTTGATTTTGACAGGTTACTGGGTTCTGACAGGTGAAGGTCAAAAGTAGGGTTGGAATCGTCGATTTGGGCGCTGCAAAGGGCTGGGTAATGGTAATCAAGGGTGCCGAGTTCGATTCTGAGCTTTAATTGGCAGGTTTTGTAGAAGAAAGGGGAGATATGGCGAGGAGGATGGTGGTGGAAGAGAGGATGAAGATAGGGAAAGGGAGGCAGGAAGATGTGGAGAAGGTACCTCAATGTCGATTTTGGGTCATGTGACTACTGCAACCAAGTTCGAGGGATATGTACCTTGCAGCTCCTTGCAGGCAATCTATGTGGGCTTAGAACAAGGTGTACAATCAAGTTTGGCTGTAGAACTTGCTCAGCCAAGTTGGCTGAACGAGTGCTAGAACAAGTTGTGACAAGTTAGGACCCAGAAAGCCCGTTCAGAATTGTTTTCGACAAGTGGCGAAAGATCTCTACTAAGTATGTTAATACTCAACTTTACTTTGAGATTCACCTAACATGAAGAGTAATAGTCTGAGTGTGTACTATCACCCTCCCAACAACCATCCCAGGTGGGCAAGAGATATCAAATCTGAGATTTTGAACGATTTCTCCAATCGCAGGTCTAACCACGGCAAAGGGCGACGATCCCCAACCGAATCTCTGCAGATGTAGATAATTCCATGTCCGACAAGCTCTGGGGCCAATCTACGCATGCTGCAAAGAACTGTCCTCCCTTCGACTCTTGTGCTCGCAAGGATACAACACAACGATATCCTCTCCTTCCATCTCCCCCGCTTAAAGTCTTGATCGGAGTAGACATGCTTCCTTTCCACCGTCATCCATTCTGCATTCTTTGTGAGAGGCCGGAACTTCCCCCCCTTCCCACCCCCCTTTTTTTTTTCCTCCGGACTTTTGTTTCTTCTCCAATTCTCCCAGGGTGAGATAGGTCCTTGATTTTTTGATGTGGCAGATGCGATCACAGCGGGGGAAGGGGCATGCTCGACTTGAGTGGGGCTCACTGTGAATTTGGCCTTCCTCCTACAATTCTCTCATCGGAAGATGTGAAATATGAAATACTTTGGCTGTTTTTCAAACATGGACTGTGATACACTGTATGTACATTCATATACAAATTTGTGTACTGTATGTACATGCTTGCTTCATCCCAGTTGATCAAAGTCAGGCTCAAGGTCTTTGCTTTGGTTTTGTCAGAGATGCTTGGGCCACAGAACCATGATCACGGTACACTGGCTTTTGCATGTTGCTGTAGTTTTCTCAGGGCTCAGACAGTCTGTAAAGATGAGGAAAATTTTGAAAGTGGAAGAAGAGGAGTAGATGCCGCAGGATGAGGTTGAATCAAAGTCCGACTTTGGCATGGGAGACTCGGGAAACGGGAGGATTCGTCTTTCAGGGCTTGGAATACGTTAGAACTTCATCTCCCATGTCGCCTACGAAGTGAAGGAGAGGCTGATTGCTGATTTTCATTAGGCCCACAACATCTTTTGAAGATCTCTCTCATCCCGCAGCAGACAGCCGATTATGGCAGATGCACGTGATTGGTGTACGCCTTCTCATCGTGATTCTATCCGGCAGCCCAGATTTCATCAAGCGAGAGACGATCATGATCACTCAGTGTTGTACGAGACGAGCAGTCTCAAGTGGTACCAGGCTTTCCTTCATTAGGAAAAGATAGAGAAAGACACGCATATGATTCCCAACTTCCTCACTCGATGAAGCTTGACTCAGGATCTCGTAGTCGAACTTGTCATTCCTGTTGTATTTCGAAGCTTCCGAAGAACCTACATTCCGGATGTGACTGAATCCCGAAACGTGTCAGAAGCCTCAAGTGTGAACAGAGGGAGATGTTCAGCCTTGGATTCCTCCACCTCACCGTCCGCCAGCTGTCGCCATTTCCTTGTCGGTCTAGCAATCCCGCAGCGTCGCTCTTCACCCACGCTCAAAAAGGCAAGGATTTCCATCTTCCCAAGCCACCTTCCTTCCATCGCGTGTACCCGCCAGACCAGATTTCGTTCCATCCGCTTCCGAAAAGAGATCGCGAACTCGCACCCTTGATGGACGATGATCCAGATGACCACGAAGGATCATCACTACGTAGATTTGAGGAGTCACAAGTTTTAACTGTGATATCAGCAAACCACAGATCATTCACATAAATGAGTCGATCGACTTGAATACAAATTGCCATGACCCCTATCCAACTCAGTCCGCTTCTCTGGTTTCGATTCCTTTTGACACCCCACTGTCCATAGGGCACACTAATGACTCCATACATACACGCATCGCACGATTTATTTATTGAACTGTATGTGCAGTCTGTTCATACATTACAGATACAGTACACAGAGCCTTTGTGCATAGGGAGAACTTATTGCGCGCATGTAGTACATGTCGTGTTGTAGAGCGCTCGGTTGATCTTGAATTCCCAGTTCTTTTTCTTAAAAAAAAAAACTCTGTTTGTGGAAGCTGAACAGGCCCGAGTCGGACGGATGTAGACAAGCTCCCACGGGTCGCAGCTCTGGGTGCGAAGTGCATCCAATCGCGATTCCAGAAAACACCTCGGTTCATCGGGCCAGGTCCTGCCTCTTATTTAACCCTCTGTCGAATTATGACGTTGGCTGAGAATGAGAACAGTAAAGGAGCTTTGCCCCGAACTTGAGCAGATTTCGGGTGAGATCTTCGCGACAGTCACTACCAGAAGCAGCAGCACCAGCAGCAGCAAGACGCGAATCCAAGAGGCATGAATGGTCACAGTCACGAGTGGAAGCCGATTTTCTTCTCCCCTCTTACTCTTGATGCAAAGACGCCCCGCGCCTCAGAGTTCCGATTCCCGCGTCTCTCCTTCGTCGGAAGATGAGCTCTTCGGTGCGAATCGTGAAGCCAAGACGCGAAGACGCAGAGTGTGTTTCCAACTACTTGCAGCACACACGATACCTACTGTCAGTACGTATTGTGCGTATGTGGATTCAAGGCGTTTCGCAGGCGAGAAGAAGCTTGGCGTTGGTAACCAAAGTCTTCCGGAAAGTGGGGATAAAACCGTGTCAGTTTACGAGCGATCAGAACTTCCACAAAGTCTGATACACTCAAACTACCAACATCAATCACCTCTTCTCCTCGTCTACTACCCACGGGTCTCGTCCGCTTTCTTCTTCCTCCTGTCGCCAACTCTAACGTGAAAAGATAAGATACCGATACTGCGCCTGGCGGAAGCCTAACAACTTCAGGTAACCCATTTAGTGGACTGGCTTGCACGTCTACCTTTCTGCTCACTTTGCCTGGATCCGGCCCGCAAAAAGTAGGGTAAGAGAAGGGAGAAAATGGAAACTGGGCATAGCCAAAAGGAAAAAAGAAAGAAAAAGGGGCCTTCTCGGCTAGACACGAAAAGATGGTCTTTTTAAGGCCGAGAGAGAAAAAGGAGGCCAAGTTCTTGCAGGACTTCTCGTTGACATGATTCGAATACAAGAGCATGAATAAAAGATGACATTGTTCCATGAAGAAGAGTCCGGATGGATGAGGTTTTGTCATGCGTGAAAAAGTTCCGAAAGGATTTCGCAGGCGAATAAGAATGAGACTTTCGCTCCAAGTAGAAATCTTTGAAGCCGTAGAAGAATAGATGAATAGATGAATAATACAGTAGCGAAAAGAACCCCGAAAAGGGTGCATCACCTGACTAGACACTGGAAGAGACAGGGAAAGAAAGAGCTCGATGGTTATTCGATGACAAGTGCTTTCTCTTCCCTTCCTTCTTCACAAAGACGTCTCCTTTTACGATCCGTTTCTACCCTGCCTAGCTAAGCAAAACTTCTTGATACTTTTCCCATCCCGCTTTGGTCCTTTCACTCCGAATTTGGAGTATGTCTTTGTCACTTTGATCTGACCACTTTCCCCCACCCGTGGGCTTTTTTTTTTTAAAAAAAAAAAACTCTGAGTGTCTGCCTTGCTCTTTCTATCCACGGATGTTTTTACAGACGTGTTCTTCCTCCACTTAATGCATCACCTACCAAAAGAATTCTATTCCCCCGCTTTTCATGTATCCACTAATGCGGGAGATCCTTGAGCCCAGCTTTTGACTTCTCTTTGCTTTATTCTATAATACTCGTGATCATTTATTGGGAGATGATCCCGGTCCCCACGGCGCACATTCGGAATCACGAATTTAAAATCAAGCGTCAAGTGAACCGAAAAGAATGCAGGAAATCAGTTGGCGGAATCCTTGTCCCTCTTTATAACAATTATGAATTAAAGGGGAGGTCCTACCTTATCAATCATGAATAGGTCAAGGTCCGGTGCTATAGCTAGAGTCTTTATGTGAATGACTATTAAAGTTGTGCTCTTCGAGTTGTAATTCTTCCTTTGTTATGTTTCTTTCGTGTCATTTTCAAAAATTTGTGGCCCCCCAAATATCCAAAATTTCTTATGCTACTTTAAGGGGTTAGGCTTAACTGAAAGAAAATGATGCCAGCGCAAATGCACACTTCAACTATAATCTCCATTTAATCTACCTACTGTAATGTGATTGCTTTCTGGCTTCCCCTTCCTTTATTCCCCTGTTAGAACCTTTTTTTCGTCAATCTATATCTCTATTTCATCTACTTAATGTGATTACTTTCTGGCTGCCCCTTTCTTTTATTTCCCTGTTTAACCTTTTTTTTCGTCCATTTATTCCGCTTATGCATTTGTCTCACCCCACGATCATCTCCTCATCGAATGTTGACTGCACGAACGCAAAGAAGCTCCCTTAGTCCTGGAGACCGCCTTCGGACAACAAAGGAATACTTTCTTTTTCGGAAAAAAAAAAAGAAAAAAAAAGACTTGACCAATTTTGGCAACTCCGGCCCACATCTCCCCCACTCTTCCTTGGATTGCTTTGACCGGGTGTCATCCCTATACGCTTAAATCGCTGAATTCCATCGCTCTAACTAAAACAAGCTCCAGGATGAGCCTTTGGTGTTCCTACATGATGTGTCCAGTTGATACCAACAAACCAGAAAAGTATAGTGCAGAAGAGTGTGTTGTATGTCGAGTCGGAGAAATTCAAGGCTACGGCTCTACTCTAGGTGTGGTTTATGTATGTACTGCCCTGAATGCAGAATATAAGAGTACACAGTGCATGGCTGAGCTGAGGCTATGCCATCCGCCAGAAAGTAATGGCTGGATTGCTCCGCCGGCCCATGTACAAAGGCGGTGAGACCTTGGTTGGGATCTCAAGTAAGATGCCAAACGAGGAATGATGTGTTGAAACGTAAAAGATGCGCACCAATCCTTCTTTTTGGCTGGGCTTGTTGAGCAGCTTGAGCCAATGAAGCATGTCCGTGGATTATAGAAGAAATCGAATCTGCAGTCCAAAAGCACAAGGTCATTGAACGGACGATCGAGATGACTTTCTTCGGGGAAGCGGGCAGGGGCAGGAGGACTCGTCGAATTACCGAAGGGCTCGCTGAGAGAGCAGGTACGGAGAGGTCGGAGGGAGCGAGGAGTGAAGGTGTGTGGATACTGGGAAACGCTTGCGGCCTTCCCCAAGTGGGACTTGGAAAACAGAGACGAGAGTCAGACAGACACGGTATGACGGAGGTCCCATTTTGGAATCCAATCAGATGATTATTTTCCGGATGGATCTTGGCGACTAGAGTGAGGGCGACCGAACGAACATCATGACATCCGACCAATCTTTGTTCGCAGAAATCCTTTCCGTCGCGTCGTTTCCTGCCAGAAAGTCTTGATTGCCAGTTGGCTTTAAAGGAAGGAGAGTAACATACACAGATGATCTGAGTGGATGTGGAGTCATCGTGCTTTACCACTTCCAACCTCCTCGTACCATGTACTTTACAGTATGCACAGGTACAATAAGAGTGACTCTTTGCATGTCACTCCCACTTTATTGGAAGCGGAGGATGTCGTCGTCGTCGAAGATGCATGACTTACAGTGGACCGACCTCTTTGGTGTGCCTGAATGGACATACTGTGTGCAGTGGGTAGTGCAAGTCGTAGCTTCTGTTCACTGTAGCAAGCAGTCACACACACTCATGACTTCTACCACTGTGACTGAATAATTTCAGGCCTCTACTCACGCTCTACGTGCAGTACATTATTCTGTTGTAAATTATCAAGCGTTCAGAACTGGCATAAAAAGTCATGAGTAAACCTCCATCGATTGGTGATTCCTCTGCCCCTGCTTTCCATGCAATAAGACAGATTTACTCTAACCCAGACTCTTGTGTGACTCCCGCCTTTGTGATCCAACTCGATTTTGACATTTTTTCAGACATCTCCATCGAATGGCTACGATCTACGATGACAATCCAAACGCCCTCGCAGCCTGGGTTCTGCGTTAGACGAGCGATTCCTACTTCGGAAGTTGTTGTGGTGACGGAGGGGGTTCGGTGGTAGTTCAAGGTTTTCCATAGTCCACCAGCAACATCAGCCTGATTGAGCCCAGTTGCGGGCAACGCTGCCGAAAGGGCTCAGAAGAATCGAGTTCAAAGTGTTGGCGATTCGAGTTTTAGTACTGGTGACGTGGTTATGCCAAGTGCCAGCAAAGTGCAGCGCAACGTTCGTTGTTACAAAATATTCATCACTATTAATCATTGCTAGCTTAATTCATCAAATTTTAAAGAAATAAAATATTTATATTGAAAGAGGGATGGGTACCTTGTCTCGAATTCAGAAATAGAAATCCGAACCAAAGGGAATCGATTCCCCTATATTGCCCTAAGTGCAGAATTAAGGAAAACACCAAATTGTAAGCTACCCTGCTTTTACGCCAATTCCCTTCCACGACTCACCAAGTTACCAAAGTCACCAGAGTTAGTAGTAATAAAGAAGTCATGAGTCTAAATAGGATCTCTTGTATTATCGTCATCCTTCTACATGGACCTGTCTCGCAGTCATGAGTGCTACCTGACACTAAGGCTCTGACTCTACACGCTGCCCTGCAGCTGCTTCGCAACCCCCTCTTTTGGGACGGGTGTGGTGATTTTCCCCTGCTCGCCTAACCTTTCCAATGCGTCTCTTTCGAACCACGAATCCTATTCACATCGAATATGGATTTACCTTTATCACACCTCTTTTTGTCACAGCCATACGATTAATGAGTAATTATCGTGCCCTACCCCCCCTTCTTCCCCCGGTTCTCTCTCTCCCTGCCTCTCTCGATCCACTGTCGGTTCTCCAACTCTCCCTGGAGCTCGCAGCGTTCACAACTCAGTTTAGACTTGGCCATAGTCCTCTCTGCGCCTGCTCTCTCCCCTGGGCCCCTTCCTTCCCCTCCCCTCCCCCCCCCTTTCCCCCCCACCTCCCCGTCCTCGAAGGTTTCCTATCCATAGGTTAGGGAAGCACTAAATTCGTTACTACTCACACCTGCTCGCGCCCCTCCTCTCCATCCTCGCTTTCTACCTCGAAGGGAAGAGAGAAAAAGAATAGGAAGAATCCTGTCATTCGCTTACTCCAACACCTTACCTACCCTCGCCACCATCCTGATCACTCAATCGTTCACGATTCCCCGAGGAAGGAATAGACAAGGCTCAACTTGAAAGCCTGGCATTTACCACCAGCCAAAAGTGATCCTACATCTCGACTTGTCTCGAACAACCTTTCACCAAACGATCGACCATTCCAAAGTCAGTCAGTCAGTCAGCCAGTCAGTCTACCACCCGCTTTCGATCGCATCACCACACACTCAGACTCAGACCACCACTTCCCTTGGCCTATCGCTTCATCCGTCGCCAGTGAACCTCACCAGAGAGTCGCTTGGAAGCACCCAAACACCTTGAAAGATTTACTCGACCAAGGGGAAAGAAAGAAGCAAAGGGCTTGGAAAGAAGGGGGAAAGTGGCTTGGACAGCGAGGCATCAACCCAATCAAACTTTGACTTGGTTATACCCTCCCGAACATCCCCTCTTCATTTTGATCTCCTACTACCATCAAAGCCCAACATTCACCCGCAATCGACACTTTGCATCCTGAATCACCTTGCCCATCTGTCACATGTACATACCTTGAAAGCTTTTCCCGTTCACCTTTGCCATAACGTATCCGAGCTTGGTCAAAGGCGATCTTGACCCGCTTGCCACCCAAGCCCAATCAATCACACCGAGCCTTCACCTTCCAGGGGACACAGATTACCGACAAGCCCACCTTCCAGGGGACACAGATTACCGACAAGCCCACCTTAATACCGAGTCATCAATTTACTCAGTTTCAAGGGCCATACTGCAAGCAAAGCTACAATTCGACAGGAAACACGGGGTCAAAAGGAGCAGGGTCTTCTTACCTCTCGCAACCCGATCACCTTCCCATACCTCTCGTGCTTGTCGCCCAAGGCCTAGATCGTGAGGGTCTCTTGGAAGGAAGCTCGGGCATTTACCATCACCCTTGCTTTTTCTTCGCCAGGATTTCGCTCGAGGGAAATCAAGGACCAACCTCCTTTCCTGTGGAATCGGCTTTTCGCATGGAGGTTTTCGTCTTCGACCTTGCGGGAAAAGTGGTCAAGACCCCTGCGAGCATTCAACACCCTTGATATTTGAAAAAAAAAATTAAAAAAAATTCCTTCCTCCTCCCCCTACAGAAAGAGGAGGCCCAACTTACGGGGCCGGTGATTGTCCAAGTGTCCCACTTGGACCAAGAATTTTCCTGAAGTTTACTCAAGTCATGGGTGCCCTTTGTTGTAAACCGGAGGTTAGTACATGATATCAAAACCCCGCCTTCCTTCTCAGCGAACAACTCTCGCGCTTACCTTCGCTTGATCTCATAACGCACCGAATCGCCTAGGTCATCGATTTTGATGGGCCGGTCGACCTTTATCACTTCTACTTGCTGAGGGCGGTGGGAAAAGGTGCATTTGGAAAGGTCAGGGTCGTCCAGCACAAGCAGACCAAGGTGAGTCAAGACATCGCACACTCCCGGTTCAGTCCAACGCGCTCTCCGGGGAGAGAGTCGCTCTCACGGTCGGCCAGCACTTTGTGAAGGGCGAACCAATCCCGTTGCAGGTGTCGCTTGCTCCACATGTGGCCTCTACCTTAAACGTGCTGTACTCGGCAGCAATCTTACTCAATCTCCGACGGCCCTTTCTTTCGTCCCCCAGGATTTGTACGCGTTAAAGTACATCAACAAGCAGAAATGCATCAAGATGAAGGCGGTCTCGAACATCATCCAGGAGAGGCGTCTGCTGGAGGAAATCGAGAGTCCTTTCATTTGTAATCTTCGAGTGAGTATGGCTGGCTCGGGTCTTTCTCAAACTGTGAGCGGATATGCTTTCCTTTCTTCAAGTGAAGATACTGAAAACCAGTCACACACGCCGTGCTCGTCCCGCTCTCAAAGTACGCCTTTCAGGATGACGAGAACATGTTCATGGTCTTGGATCTGATGCTTGGAGGCGATCTCCGGTTTCATTTGGACCGGACTGGAAACATGAAAGAAGAGGTTGTTCGCTTCTACGTTGCTGAGCTGGCATTGGGCCTGGACTACCTTCATAGGCTGCAGATCGTGCATCGTGACCTGAAGCCGGACAACGTCCTGTTGGATGAGAAAGGGCACGCGCATCTAACCGACTTCAACATCGCAGTCCACTTTTCTCCACGGAGACCACTTACTAGCATCGCCGGATCAATGGCTTACATGGCACCTGAAGTTCTCGCCAAACGAGGTTACCTATCATCTGTGGACTGGTGGTCGCTTGGTGTGGTAGCATACGAGCTACTGTTTGGCCGAAGACCGTTCCGGGGGAAAACAAACTCGGCTCTTACGCATTCGATCCTAAATGACAGATGTTCCTTCCCAGACAACGTGGAAAGCATTGTCAGCAGAGAGACCATCAGCTGCATCAAGGGGCTACTGGAGAGGGACCCGAAGAGGCGACTGGGATGCCGAGGAGGAATCGAAGACTTCAAGTCACACCCCTGGTTTAGCGGAATCGATTGGGCTGCGCTGGAGGCCAAGCGATTGACACCGCCTTTCGAACCAGACGTGAGTGAGAGCATGAAGTGGATCCCTGGCCACGGAGTAAACGAAGTGGAAGGGGACGAACCGAAAAGAAGAAACGGCAAATTCCATGGCAGTCTAACAAAATTTCTCTCCAAACTCACTCGACTCACCCTTAACAGAGTAAGAAAGCAAATTTCGATGCAACGCATGAGCTGGAAGAACTTCTTCTTGAGGACAATCCGTTGAAGGCGAAGAAGCGGAGCGAGAACACCGATCTGAGCACGTTGACGCCAGACATGAGGCAGATGGAGGAGCAGTGAGTTTTGTCACAAACACGTTGTTCACTTTCAAATGACGGGCTGCTCACCGCATGACGATTTCCTTTGCACAAAAAATGAAAATAAATGGAAAATGAAAAAGCTTCCAACCGTTCGACCACCTCAAGCAACGGCGGAGATCCTACTTCAAAGGGCCGAGGCGGGAATATGATCAAGCTTCACAGGTTTCGAGTATCGCATACACCCTGGCAGATCAGCCTCTGGCGGAAATGCAGGCAGGCGTGGCAGCGACCGTTCTGTCAGGAATCAGCCGACCCGCATCGCGAGCAGCGAGTCCAGGGCTGGCTGCCAGCAACCTGAGTGAGAAGCACGGCCCTGTCCCTCCTCTGCCGACTAGCCCACTGGCTTTGAATGGCAACGGGTCCTCGTACCCGAATGGTTCGGCGGGGCATAATGCCGGTGTATCGGAAGGCTCGGCGGAAATCATAGCAGATGATCACGATCAAATACGCATGTCCAAAGGCAACGCTCACCATCAAGGCTACAATTTCGGAGTAGGAGGGAGTTCGCTCAACGAAAAAGTAGGCATCGCTTCTTGATAAACGCAAGGAACTCTACTCTCCCTCCTTTCCCCTTTTCCTTCACCCTTTTCCTTTCTCCCATCGTCCGATGGGCTTACCCCATTCTCTTCAAGAAAAAACCTTTCGTCATAGCATAATACCCGCCATGCGAGCACCTGTAACTCGTCGGCTCCAACTCTCCAGTCTCTCTCTTAACTCTCGTTCACCAACTCTCGTTCACCCCCTCTCGAACAACCCCCCCTCCCCCCCCTGTTAGCCACCCACCCACGTAAATGAGTAATGAGGCAAATCAGACCATTACCTCCATCACTCCCTCCTCCTCCTCAACGCCGTAGAATCTACCCCATCACCCACCTACGTCAGTACCACGAATACCCTTTTCCGCCGTGCATTCTTTGCCGGCCTGTGACGGTTTTATTTTATCTCATTTTTCAAACCCCCCCCCCCCCCCCCCCCCC